>JACCGJ010012576.1:0-11243 GCA_013407085.1 Atriophallophorus winterbourni
TTTCGGGGCACAGTTTTACGCTCCATTTCATAATTTCAGAATATATGGCCTTGAGATTGTGGATCGATTTTAAATTTAATTTGAAATTCTTGGTTGATAAATTATTATTATTTTCTGTGTCAGGTTCGAGTTTTTCAGTTTTGCTAGTGAACACATTTTTTCAATTCATTAGCTACTGTTGGACCATGTCAACCATTAAATTTTGATAATGATCAGATTAGATCCGGAAAACACGTAGAAATCGATTACAATCGACCCAAATTAAGGGTCCGCCTGGGGTAAAACTAAGCGACTTGTATACGTCCACTAATTAACGAACCGAAAACGTGTAATTACAAGATTGTTCGCTCAAACTGAATATCAGCAAAGCCGATTAAAAAATTAAAATTTAAAAATCAAATGAGGCTGTGTCTGATGTATTAGGAAACTTGACATCGGTATTCTTATTCTATTGAAGTTTGGCAAACATCCATTAAAATAACCTCTGATTATATTTGCGATAGGCAAACACGTGCAGTTAAGTCTATGGTTTTCAGTAACAATGTAATATAACTCCAAATTCCAAAGGAATGAAAAATTCCATCATAATCACCCTATGAAAAACAAATTCAAGGTGTTTGCACCGCCAGGTAGCAACAGCATTCGGTGTCAAGTTATTGACAATTGTCAAAATTGATTGAAGTTGCGACTGTTCGTTCGAAAATACTTCAATATTTAAATGCGTTCAGAATGACGAAACATTGGATTCAATCACATGAGATATGCTAAATAGGTATTGACTTGAATTACACCGCAAGTGAATGGCGTTTGAGTGACTAGTTTCAAAGGAATATACTGTTTTAAATCTCTAACTGTCTCCACCTGTTGACGACAAATATCTAGAAACCGGCAGTGGAGTGTATGTGCGGGGATGTGTGACACATTACTTTGTTGATCCATAAGCGCATCGGGTGTCTGACTAGGAATCACTATGTGATTCTGTTTGAGAACCCTGGTTCGTTGTACGAACCGTATGTAACAGTGGTTTTCAGTTATAACTTTCCCCCTGATAATGTTAGATCAAAATGAAGATTATGTATGTTCGAACTCACTTTGATTGATGCTGATGAAACCAAATTTGATATTTAATATCACATTATATATTTGTTCCGCTGTTTCGGCTTAACCTGCACGATGACTGCAACTGCATTCAATACACATTGACGGCAAAAAGTAGCGCGTAAATAACATCTAATATTAGATAAATTATATCCGCCAGTCCTGCTATTCATTTATTTTTATTGTGTCCTGTACGTTGTACCACTTTACTAATATCGTTGCACTTATTGTTCAGTTTTAGAGACCAAGTTTATAACAGACTCATAGCTCCACCTCCTTAAGATTAACTTTTTGAAAAGTATAAAATACCTTGATTTAATTGCGTTGGTTGGTAGTTCAGTTCAGTTCAGTTTGCACAGGACAGTATGTGGCTAACAAGCCAATCGAGCGTCCAGAATTTCTTTCGGTGGAAAGCTGCAGAGAAGCACCCACCAATGCCAAAACGTTTATTCTTTTTGTCTATTTGAAATCTTCGTCGATCGCGAAGCCAAGAGATTATCCGGGTTCAACTTAGGAAGCACGGTGAGAGGTCAGCTGAAGAAGCATTGTGTATAATAAAATAAAAACACAGAGAACTCTAGCCCTCACTTTATTTACGGGATAACGCTAAAAGATTAAAAACCTAAGCTTGTATAGAAATTAAGGAGAGTATTCAAATTGGTTACAGACTTTGAACTTAATTTGGTACAAATATAAACAACACGCAAGTATACATTTTGGACAAATCCCTCGACGATTTTAGGTAATTAAAGCATCAAGATTTTCAATATTCCAATCACCACTGAAATAGTCCAACGACTGTAGTAACCACGACTCTTTGTTATTTGTTCAAAACAGAAGGTTTCCACCGAGAATACGAATCAATGTATGGCAAAATTTCCGGAATGCAGATGTAAATATTCTGTTAATGTCGATAATTTTGATTGATTAGTCTCTTCTGTCATCGGCAGATGACAAGCTTTTCAACCGGAACCGGTTGAGAGCACAAACCAAGGCACGAAATGTGCTAATCCGTGACCTGCTGTTTGCCGACGATGCAGCCTTTATTGCTCACTCCCAAGAGCACCTCCAGTCTCTAATGGACTGTTTTTCGTCGGCATGCAAAGACTTTGGGCTAACAATCAGCATGAGTAAGACCAAAGTTCTTGGTCAAGGGACTGTATCACCTCCGATCATCACTTTTCGAAATTGTCAGCTTGAACCAGTACATCATTTCACATATATTGGTCCAACCATTGTGGATAACCTCTCGCTAGACACGGAGATTGATAAGCGGATTGTCAGAGCAGCTGCATTCTGTCTCGATTGAACTCTCGTGTTTGGGTTAACCGCAAGCTGACTGTAAAAACAAAGATGATGGTATGCAGCGCTTGCGTACTAAATGCTTTACTGTACGGCAGTGAAACCTGGACCACCCACGCAAGACACGAACGTGTCGTATCTTGAACATATCGTGGGTGGACAGAGTGACTAATGCTGAAGTGCTTTCAAAAGCTGGTCTACAGAGCATGTTCACCCTATTGCGACAGCGCCGCCTGCGGTGGCTTGGTCATGTCTAAAGAATGGAAAATGGTCGTATTCCGAAAGATCTACTGTATGGTGAGTTGCAGTCTCTGACTGTACGGCACTTTGCCTGGATCAGGCTTGTGCATTCATTCATTCATGGTGAGTTGCAATTAAGAAGTCGACCATTGGGTAGACCGGTACAAAGACGTTTGCAAAAGAGATATGAATGCTCTTGGCATTGACCCGGCGAATTGGGAAGAACTTGCTCTTGACCGCTCACATTGGAGGCATTGTGTAAAGCGTCGTCTGCAAGCTGGGGAAAAGCAGATACATCTCTTGGCTGCTGAACGCAGATCACGCCGCCATAATGCAACTGATGCAATACATCTGATTTCTGACTATCGTTGCCAGCACTGCGGGAGAGATTGTTCCTCCCGAATCGGACTGTTTAGTCATTCCAAAAGCTGCAAAACATGAACATTCACGCGTTTGTGATGTACATCGGTCGACGTCGACCGAAGGAGTCCAGCAACAACAACACATACTAGATGCTCGTCGTTGCTAGGAGGGCACCCTCCTAACGAATAAAACCGGATTACCCGATTGACCGAAGTTCGCAACGGCGAGAAATTGCTGTTTGGTGAGCCATGCAATACTTTGGCAACAAACCCTCATCTTCACTACATTCAAATTGTCTGGCTCGCCCATGATGACCAACTTCCATCGGTCTCACTATGCACTTTCCCACCATTATTCTGTACCCTCACACGCTCACTCTGTTGTTGCCATATAAATACAAATGGTCAAAGGCACTCACTGGGCACTTCGACTCTCGATCAACGTTCCATTCCGGCCTTGTTCTGTTTTCCCTACCATTGTTTTAAGGACAACGCATAGATTGATAGAGCGCAACGACTGTCTGCTGCAATATCGCACACCATCCATCATATCAACCGAGTAGACGTGAACAGCGTTCAATGACATCTTTTACCTGATTTCTGTGATACACATGAACAATGCACTGCTTCGGATGATGGAACTATTAATCCTTGGTGTATGCCGAAAGGCTAATTCGTGGATTGTTTTATATTTCTCATTCGTTACATGTTTTTAAACTTGTATTTTAATTTTTAAACCTGCTTTTTCAGAGTTTCCAAGATCAAGATATATTTTTACTGATAATCTCGAATCCAGGTTAAACTTATGACTCATGGCTCAAGGACCTCGTTCTGTTCTGACTAAAACAACTACAATGGGTAATTTCACGAAACTTCTTAAGACTAAAACCAGATTTTGTCTAAAGAGCTCTGCTCTAGCTCGTTGTGTAGCTTCGACACATTGCGCTGACCATTTAATGTCCGCTGTTACTATTATACCTAAATCCTTGACCTTCTGAATAGAGTTGAAATCAATCTTACCGCTATTGGCAGTCATTGCAATTGTGTCGAGTACTGCAGACAACAGATGATATTTACCATAGTTCAGATGGATATCCCAATCCTGCGACCATTTAACGGCCTTTTTCGATATCTCTTATCAAAACACCGTGATTACTGGATCCGGTAAATTTGACATCTGCTAACATTTAACAAGGACATTGTTATGATTATGAATGTTAGATCCGATTGTAAGAATATCAAAAGACGAAGGCCCGAGAACTAGGCTTTAATCTTCTAGAAACCGAGGTATGCAATCTGGAATATAAAGCGGTAATACTAAGGTGCGAAATAGGAATACAGTTAGTAATAGAAAACAGGAACGGTAAAATATCTTCACATTCTCCCTCGCCGAAAAAACACGTGCAATAGTTTCACTCATTCAGGTTTCACACTTCGCGATTACGAAGACAATATGGTCTTGTTCGCTGCTGCTTGATAAATAAATCTTCAGTGGACAATTGATTATCGGCATTTTCCTGTTCGGTACTTTGATGCTCAGAAACTTCCGGTAAAGCTTCATTTTGTGAACTGCTATCAGGATACTCAACTGGATCTGCGGCTGGTGCAAGATGACGCAGTGAAACAGTTTCTTCTCGACCATCTGGAAATCGTGTGTGAGCATATTCGGGATTGCTCTCAACCAGGTCAACCTCTTCGACCAGAGAGTCATATTTAGATGACCCTGTATTTCTTCGAAGTAGTACACGGCCGGGAGCTAATAGCCACTGAGATAAAGAGCTGCCGGTTACGGACCTGCGAAGGTGACGGAACATTCTTTCATGAGGCGTAACATTGGTGGCTGTACACTTACTTTTAGTTTTACTTTTGTGCGACTATCTCCTCCTGGAGGATGTGTCGGCTTCAAAGAAAATCCTTGGGAATTGGGGTACAAAACGGCGTCCCGAGCACCACTCGGCGTTTGTTCGAGTCAGTTTCTCTAGCCTTTGCACAACCAAGTGCGACCTGCAAGGCAGCAGGGAGTTGCCAGAAAGAGGTGGTCTACCAGACTCTGTTCCAGGTTTTTCCTCAGGGTTTTCTCCCGAAGCCTTTCCCGCGATCGGGTGTCCCACAAGGCAGCGGAGGTTTAAAATCAGGGTTTTCCTTCCCTTAGATGAAATGCCCTCCCAGGCTAACGAGCTACATCTGCCCGAAGCAAACTGGTTTTCAGGCGCCAGTCACTCACCCTCGCCCCTTCTCCTGTTGGTAGAAGCAGTTCCGCCGGGCTCGGAGAGCCACTCGTGCAGGCCAGAAGCTGGACTTGGTTGTCAGAGGCTATTTGAGACGCATGCCATATGGGAGCATTTTATAAACAGTGGGAGCTTATCCCCACTGCCACCCCCGGCTATGACAACCTTTGGAGCTGTACACAGAAGTGAACGAATAGAATGTAGCGCGTCCGGTAGCACCGACTCCCATCGATCAATTTTTAAGTAAGTAATTTTACGTAAGCACAATGAGACTGTTTTCCATAGAGTAGCATTCAGTCTCTCTACCTGCCCATTACAGCGTGGGTTATAGCTTGTGGTTCTACTAGTGGCCACTCCATGTTCGTGTAGGAATGTTTTTAACTCCGCAGACATAAATGAAGCACCTCTATCTGAATGAATGAAGGAGGGTAGACCAAATATTGAAAACAGATCAATAAGGCGCTGTATGATCGTGGAAGCTTTCATATCCGGACAAGGACATGCGAAAGGAAAACGGGAATATTCATCGATCACGGTCAGAATGTAACTGTTACGTGTTGATGGAGGAATCGGTCCTTTAAAATCGAGACTCAAACGTTCTAACGGTTGGGTGGCCTTTATTAAGTGACTAACATCCGGTTTATGAAACTTGGGCTTGAGCTCACGACAAGCAGAGCACTGCTGAATGATTGTGTTCACATCATCAAGGGAATACGGTAGATTTTTGATCCGAACAAAATGAAAAAACGAGTCACGCCTGGATGACACATGTTTTCATGTAGGATTTTCAAATCAAGTAACGAATGACTTGATGAACAGTAAGCTCTCGAGAGCCCATCTGCAGCTTGATTCTGGGTTCCGGGTCGATAGATTACATCATAAGAGAATTAAGATAGCTCAATACGCCAGCGTTGAACTTTGTCGTTTTTTATTTTTCCACCGAGCTTCGAATCACACATAAAAGCAACGGATCGCTGATCGGTTATCAATTTAAAATGCGTCCCCAGAATATAATACCGCCATTTTCTAATTGCTTCTATGATAGCGTATACCTCCTTTTCTACAGCAGAATGTCTTCGTTCACTAGAACGTAGTGTTCGAGAGAAGAGTGCTACTGGACGGCCATTTTGGTTCAGTGTTGCAGAGATAGCGATATCAGATGCATCAGTTTCGACCACGTTTCGGTCTACGGTCATTACTGCAGCTTCCATTAATTCTGCCTTGAGAGCTTCATAGCTACGTAAGAGATCTTTAGACAACGGAAGCTCCGTGTTGTGGATGAGGGGGTGAATTTTATCGGAGAATTTCGAAAACCACTGAGAATAGTACGCAAACATACCAATTACCCGTTGCTGTGAATTCAGATCCGTAGGCGGAGGAAGGAGAATTAATGGTTTAAAGCGATCCGGATAAGGTTTGATCTTCCCGAATGAAACGTTATATCCTAATAAACAAATCTCATTCGCAGCAAAAATGCACTTCTTGATGTTGAGTGTCAATCCGTACTGTTTAGCAATGTGTAAGAATTTATCCAAGTTGCGATTATGCTCGGCTATATCTTTTCCACAAACCGTGATATTGTCAACATAAACGTATGTTCCATCGAGATTTTCTTTGCGAATTAATTCATCGATAGCGCGCTGGAAGCAAGCTACACCATTAGTCACACCGAATGGTATTCTGCAAAATTGATACAGATTATTATAAGCCTCAAATACAGAGAATTTTTTCTCGTCTCCTCTGATAGGGATTTGATGATACGCGCTTTCTGGAACAAGTGTACTGTATACTTCATAGCGGGATATCTTTTCAATGATGGCGTCTATACGAGGCAGGGGGTACGCATCAAGTTCAGTGAAACGATTGATGGTTTGACTGTAATCAATCACCATACGCTTCTTTTGACGTTCATTTGTGGTTACGAGCACTTGGGCACGCCAAGGAGACTTGGATGGTTCAATTATACCGTCAGTAACTAATCTGTTTACTTCAGATTTGATAAGAGATTCGTCAGCTTGGCTAAACCGCCGTGATTTAACTCGTATTGGTTGGCATTGCCTATGATTGAATTTTGCTGCTATATTCTTTATCACCTTCTTCTAGTCTTATTGTAATACTCTTTCTCTTTGCAGCCACTATACTCCAATTGTGATTTGAATAAAGCCTAGCTTACAGGCAATCATTCTTCTCACTTGTTTGTTTGATTGATCAATCAGAACAATTTATTCAAATCACTATTTGTAAATGGAACGGTTCCTGCGACCTGAGAAATTCAATGCTGACCCAAACGCCTCAGACGCCGCTAAACGTTGGAAACACTGGTTTAACACATTTTCTAATTTTCTCAATGAGCTGAACGAGCTCGAACCAGATAAGCTGAAAGTATTATTCAACTTCGTTTCCTCTGATGTATATGATTTACTTTCGGATTGTACTACATACGCCGAAGCCATTTCCACCTTGGAGGCCTTATATGTTAAACCGAAAAATGAAATTTTCGCTCGACATCTATTGGCGACATGCAAGCAAGAAGACGGTCAATCACTCGACCTATTCACTCATAAACTACGAAACCTTGCCAGGGATTGTAATTTCAATGCTGTCAGTATGGAGCACTATAAAGATGATGCACTCCGAGATGCCTTTATCAGCGATATTCAGTCCACTGCAACCCGACAGAGATTGTTAGAACATTCAACACTCAATTTCCAGAAAGCATTCGATACAGCAAGATCACTCGAACTAGCTCTCAAACAATCTGAATCATATGCTAACAAGCTGCCATGCACCAACAATGATATCCCCCTTAACCAAACATAAATACACCCAGATACGCCTGTAGAGGTGACTGCCGCCGCGCATACTGCAAAATGTTATTTTTGTGGGTTATCTAGGCATCCAAGATCAAAATGTCTTGCCAGAGAAGTTGTTTGCAAAGGATGTGGAAAAAGGTCATTTTCAACGAGTTTGTTTGTCATCATCTGACACCAGAAGTAACCGTCCATCGACAAGTTCAGTTGTTTCCGCTTTGTTCTGTTCCGCTGCTCCTGTATCCCTGTCTAATGCAATCATTATTGTTTACGTCAAAGGCATCCGACTGCAGGCTCTCATAGATACTGGGAGCTCTGAGAGCTACATAAATTCCTCGGTTGTTCGTAAGAACTCTTGGGAACTAGTTCCGTGTATAAACAAAATAACTCTTGCTAATACCGAACACACGAGTCAAACCGAAGGCATGGTTTACCTACCCATTCGCTACAAGAAATCAGTTTATCCACAATTCAAATTTTCAGTCATGCCTAATCTGTGTGCAGATGTACTGTTTGGACATGACTTTTTGAAAATGCACGAAAAGGTCGAGATCCCGTTCGGAGGCCCCAAACCTTCGCTCTCTATATGTGGACTTATGGCAGCCAAAGTCACACCTCCGTCTCTCTTCGAAAACTTATCTGCTGACTGCAAGCCTATAGCCACTAAATCCAGACGCCACTCTTTTGTCGATGAGCGTTTCATCAGATCGGAGAGTGAACAATTGTTGAAAGAAGGTATAATTGAGCCATCATCTTCACCCTGGCGGGCTCAGGTTCTAATTACTACCAGCGAACGTCACAAAAAGCGGTTAGTTATTGATTATAGCCGGACAATTAACAGGTTCACGCAACTTGATGCTTACCCTTTGCCAAGGATCGATCAACTAGTTGAAAATGTCGCTGTTTACAATGTTTTCAGTACTCTAGATCTGCGGAGCGCATATCACCAAATACCCCTACGTGACGGTGATAAACCATTCACCGCATTCGAAGCTGCCGGCAAACTCTACCAATTCCGTCGAATTCCATTTGGTGTGACCAACGGAGTCGCGTGTTTCCAGCGGATCATTGATGAACTAATAATCAAAGAAAAACTATCTGGCACGTTCGCATACATTGACAATGTCGTCATCTGTGGGCGAGATAAAGCCGATCACGACAGAAACCTATCCAACTTTTTAAAAACTGCAGAAATGTACGGACTAACGTTCAATGATACGAAGAGTATAATTGCCGTGAATTCTATCAAAATACTCGGTTACGAGGTGTCCAAAGGTATCATCAAACCTGACCAAGACCGCCTGGCCCCTCTAAGAGAATTACCACCACCAGTCGATCTTAAATCTCAACAACGAGCAGTTGGCATGTTTGCCTATTACTCCCATTGGATACCCAGCTTTTCAGACACTATATATCCACTTATCCATAACCGAGTTTTCCCCCTTCCTAAATCTGCGCTTACTGCTTTCAAACAGTTGAAAAGCCGTCTCGAGGATGCCTTGCTAATCACAATCGATCATGCGGTTCCATTGACAGTAGAAACTGATGCATCTGACGTCGCGATCGCCGCAACGCTTAATCAGAGTGGTAGACCATTAGCTTTATTCTCACGAACGTTGAATCACAGTGAGCAACACCACTCGGCTATCGAAAAAGAGGCGTGTGCAATCGTTGAAGCTGTCAGGAAATGGAGGCATTATCTTATAAACCACCCATTTAGATTAGTGACAGACCAGCGTTCCGTCTCTTTTATGTATAACAATAGACAGCGTGGTAAAATTAAAAACGACAAGATTCAACGTTGGCGTTTAGAGCTGTCACAATACCAATATGATGTGGTTTACCGACCAGGCCGACAGAATCAAGCAGCGGATGCACTTTCACGTGCCGTATGTGGTTTTGTGAAACCATTAATAAAACTGCGTCAGCTACATGATAACTTATGCCACCCTGGCGTCACCCGCTTCATGCACTTTATTCGAGCGCGAAACTTGCCTTACTCCTTGGATGAGGTCCGTAAAATGACTGCTGATTGTTCTGTCTGTTGTGAAATAAAGCCACAATACTTCAAACCTACAGGCGCCCACTTGATAAAGGCTACCCAGCCTTTCGAAAGACTCAGCCTCGATTTTAAAGGACCACTACCATCAACAAGCCGGAACCGCTACTTGCTAACAATCATCGATGAATATTCCTGCTTCCCGTTCGCTTTTCCTTGCCCTGACATGACATCACAAACTATCATCAATTGCCTTCTGGTAGTTTTCACAACATTTGGCACGCCGGGTTTTATACACTCTGATCGCGGTTCCTCTTTCATGCCTAATGAACTAAGACAATTCCTTCACAACAATGGCATCGCTACTAGCCGTACAACGCCATATAATCCACAGTGCAACGGTCAAGTGGAACGGCTCAATGGCACTTTATGGAAGTCGATTCTACTCACTCTGAAATCCCGTGGTCTCCTTACTGGCCAATGGGAGACGGTCCTTCTAGATGCATTGCACTCAATTCGATCGCTACTGTGCACCGCGACAAACACCACACCACATGAACGCCTATTCGCATACAATCGTCGGTCAGCGACTGGTACTACCCTTCCTACGTGGCTAACTACACCCGGTATTGTGTTGCTCAAGAAACAGTCCCGTGATTCCAAATACGATACTTGTGTTGATGAAGTTGAATTGTTAGAATGCAACCCGCAGTATGCCCACGTCCGTTTACCTGATGGTCGAGAAGATACAGTTTCAATCCGTCATCTAGCTCCAAAAGGTAACGATTGTCTGCAGGCCACTCGCCCTACTAATTTTGAGCAACACACTCCTGTTAATCTTGACGAACATTCTGAAACTCCTGAATTCGGTGGTGATGATTGCGCAAAGTCCCTCGCTCCTCGTTTAACTCAACCTGATGCAACTGAATCGAAACTCGAGGATCATATACAAAAACAACAAAGAGTTCATTCTTACCATTTACGCAACAGACAAGCATGATATTGCACATTTCTGTTTATCACCATACTCTCATTCATATTCGGCGGGGGAGAATGCTATGATTGAATTTTGCTGCTTTATGCTTTATCACCTTCTTCTAGTCTTATTGTAATACTCTTTCTCTTTGCAGCCACTATACTCCAATTGTGATTTGAATAAAGCCTAGCTTACAGGCAATCATTCTTCTCACTCGTTTGTTTGATT
>JACCGJ010012580.1:0-27647 GCA_013407085.1 Atriophallophorus winterbourni
AAACTTTATTGATTGTTTATATACAAACACACAAAGTCTCTCTAGCAAACTGCTAAACCAAACAGCTTACACCCCGTCATTACTCATAAAAAACACAATTAAGTGCATATATACGAACGCAAACAGCCTGATCAATAAGCTGCACGAACTCTCCGAGATTTGTGATGAAACGAACCCAGACATAGTTGCCATAACAGAAACGTGGTTCACTACCTCGTGTTCTGATCTAGAACTCTCTTTACCAAGCATGACTTTATTTCGACGTGACCGTTTGAGTGATGGCGGAGGAGCAGCACTCTACTGCAAACAATCATTTATTTGCAGAGTTATGAATGACCAAAATCTGGATATACCCGACACGCTTTGGTGTTCTATAACTCTTACTTCTGGTGACCAGTGCGTTAGTGGAGTGATTTACCGTTCTCCAACCGCGAACCTCGACCTGAACAATAAACTGATTACTGCTTTGCAATATGTAACAACGCGATATAACACTCAAATTTTGATAATGGGAGACTGCAACCTTCCTCAGCTATATAACCGTGATGATCATCCACCAGAGACATTTGAACACGAACTTCGAGCAGTCTTGGATTACACACCCCTCTATAACCACGTTAAAGGATTTACTCGTATGAGGGGAGATGACAGGCCGTCTACCTTGGACTTGATACTTACATCTGATCCTACCGCTGTAGAAACTATCATCTATAAACCGCCGATCGGACGGAGCGACCACGTTGTCCTAGAATTCTACTACGTTTGTAGTGCTAGGCGCAAATTTGACGGAATGAAATGCTTCAGAAAGGTAAACTACCGTACCCTTTGTGCAGAGCTTCAAAGCATTAGTCTCATACAGTTGGATTATTCCGATTCAGACAGTCATTGGCGCTCTCTCCTACAACACCTGAAAATTATATTAGAGAAACATTCAAACCTCGTCCCGAAGAAAAATCCTCGACGTAACAAATTTAAGCTACGTAGCAGGACCAAAAAGTGGATGAAACAAAGGGCAGTAGCGTGGGAGTTTCACAAGGCTACCAACACAGCTGATTCTTGGGCACAATTTACACGACTGAGATACAAAGTTATCAGCTTAATTCGAGACGATAAACAAGAGTTCCAATCGCAATTGATTACTCAGATGCACCAGAATCCGAAGCTCTTGTATAGACTTGTAAACGATAGAACAAATATTAAACCAGGAGTCTTTGCCCTGAAAACTTCGTCCGGCTTCACGGAATCCGTTGAACAAACCGCTGATTTGTTAGCAGACTTTTATGCTGGAGTATTTGCACCGAAATCCGCAGAGCACGAACAGGAACCAAGCATTCGATATGATCGTCCCACTCTGAGTGAAATATTAATTACTCCGATGGTGGTTGCGCAGCACTTAAGAAAGTTAAACGCAAAGAAATCTCCGGGACCAGACGAAATTTCACCGGAGCTCCTCAAAAGCTGTCATGCGCAGCTCTCGGGACCTTTATCTCGTCTGTTTAGCGAATTGCTTCAAGTCGGAATGGTACCAATTGATTGGAAGCTGGGAATAATTACACCAATTTACAAAAGTGGATGCCGTTCTGAAGTAAAAAATTACAGGCCTGTGACATTGCTGTCTTAGGTTTCGAAGGTTTTTGAGCGCATAATCACTGCAGAAGTAGTGCGCCACCTGGAATCGAACGGACTCTTGACAATTGCCCAGCACGGATTTCGCAGAAACCGCTCTTGTCTAACTAATTTGCTGACATGTTTGGACGACTGGACTAGTGTATTGGACGCCGGAGGCAGTATTCATGCATGCTACTTAGACATTTCTAAAGCTGTTGACAGAGTTGATCACAACTTACTGCTGAACAAGCTAAAGAAACACGGTATTGCTGGAGGACTGTATGACTTGCTGCGAGACTATCTCAGCAAAAGACATATACGGGTTCGAGTTGACGGTATACTATCGAAGGAAATCGACGTCACTAGCGGGGTTCCACAGGGATCCGTGCTCGGACCGATACTGTTTCTGATCTATATGAATGACCTGCCAACACCACGCGACAGTAAGATGGTTCTGTTCGCAGATGACATAAAAATATGGAAAAAAATCAGCACTGCCGAGGATTGCAGTGTGCTTCAAAGTGACTTGGATGCTGTGCAAATGTGGTTATCTGAAAATAACCTACCG
Source organism: Atriophallophorus winterbourni (assembly GCA_013407085.1). NCBI lineage: Eukaryota > Metazoa > Platyhelminthes > Trematoda > Plagiorchiida > Microphallidae > Atriophallophorus > Atriophallophorus winterbourni. The sequence continues at coordinate 2,177 of JACCGJ010012580.1, forward strand.
CTAAACATGCAGAAATCTCAAATCATGCACATTGGTCGTGTGCTAAGCTTTTCTCATTCATACAAGCTTGGCAACAATATCCTGGAGTACACCAAACAAGAAAAAGACCTGGGTGTCTGGATTTGCGGTAGCCTGAAAAATGGTCTACAATGCGAAGCCGTTTACAAACGCGCGTCTCGGATGCTCGGTGTGTTAAGGCGGATATTCGGACGTTTTTCCCAGAGATGGTTTTCTCTGATGATGAACACGTACATACACCCGCTTACTGATTACGCTTCACAAGCCTGGACTCCATGGCTTCAAAAAGACATTTCACTATTGGATCGCATACACCACAGAGCCTCAAAGCTGGTCATTGGGCTCGAAAACCTACCATTCGCTGACCGGCTAAGTAAACTGAAGCTGACGACGTTTGCACAAAGGAGACTGCGAGCCGACATCCTCCTCACATTCAAAATCCTTAACAGTGTTTCCCACCCTTTGGATATACTATTTCACCGACGAACATCCAGCAACAACCGCGGTCACAACTGCAAGTTGGAAATACCCCACTCCAATCAGAACTGTCGCAGGTATTTTTATTCTGTGCGTATTTGTTTCGCTTGGAATTCCCTGCCCGCCGATTTGGTAAGCTCAAACACTTTTTCTATATTTAAATTAAAACTAGACGATTTCCTGAGAGCCAATCCAAATTATGCCCCGAACTATTTATAATCTATCGTTACCAGAATTATTTTGATTTTGACATTTTTCTATACACATATACACTTGTACCTATAGTTCAACTGCATGGTTATTGTAAAGTAATTGCTTTTTCAACCATAAAATCTTGAATCTTGAATCTAGTTGTAGATTTAATTCAAAGGGTGTTCGCCGAGTTTATTACGTTTCGTCATCATCTACACTTCCATCGAATGATAATTTCATCGTGTTCAACTGATCGGATTCTAAATACACAGCCTTCCGATCTAGACATAGCCAAGGCCGTAACTCCAATCAAAATTGTGCTTAATAAATTTACACAAATGAGCAAATAAAAGCGATTATATTTGTTTTAAATTCTGTTATTCTCAATGTGCACAACCTTCAGCAGTCTGTCTAGAAGAGTGCATCACAACCGATTAGCCTAGAAGAGTTAACAGGTGGATGACATTTGATACCATTTTGTTTAATGAAGACATTTAATTTCTTAATAACGAGACATTGCGCTGGAATTTAATGATAAAATTTCACAATTTGTTGAATTTCAACGTTTAGCGCATACTGATTAGTAAGTGTTGTTATATTTTATACCAGTGGTTCCCAAACACTGCGTGGCCGAAGGTTTACTGACGTGATAAGAATGTAAAGAACTCGACAGTGTGCTGCGATACAGTAAAAGGTTAGGAACCACTGACCTATATTATAATTTGGTATGGAGAATGGATTAAAGTTCATATGCATCACACCGGGACACTTAGCTATAACCAGCCTTCGTTTATAATCGAAGTACATTGGTGGTAGCAGGGCGTTCTTGCTCTTATGTTTTCCTCCTATATAAGCGTTATTCCAGGTTGAGCTTATGTTTCCCATCGCGAATCAAATATAAATGCTAGAAACCGGTGGTTGCCAAGCTATTTTACTTTCAGAAGTGTCTCTCCTATCGACCCAATGACCTCAACAAGCTTATCACCCAAAATGGACAACCAGGTTCGTATCCAGCTTAGGATTCATCATTATAAATGTAGTTTAAACATGATCCCTGCTACCATTGGCTTGATGAAACTTCATTTTCAGACCCGTTTACCAAAAAATGAGCATTAAAATATTCCCTCTCATGAACCGGATAAATTGTTCAACTTACCCTGCGATGGACACTGGGATGTGGTTTTCGTTCTCATTGCTTGAGAGCCTCATTTCAGTCGTAGAATGAGGGCATCCTTCAGTCTTTTTCACCGCGATCGCCGTATCTTGGTTATATGAACAGTTGTTGTACACGTGATTTGTGTAACGTGCGAATTTCCGCGGTATAGAATGCTTGAGATTTTTTAAATGTACCCATTGATCTTGAGACAGTGGATTGAGTACCGAAGGTGAAGGAGACCGCATAGCAAGAGGGGAGTTGAGTGTTGCGGTAGAACGTTCAGTGAGCAGGACTGGACCGAAATCCATTTCTGTTTATGGCTAAAATGACAATTGGGACGTTGAAATGTTTGAGTGAGTCTGGAATGAATTTCTAGAAAACGGTAGAACATTTATTTTTGATGGATGGGGGAAGATGGATGTACATCTGCCTATGTAGATGCATGTCACTTTATATATCGTCGCGTGTAATGAACATCGTTCTTGCGAGTACTGCCTATTGCTGTGAGCGCTTGGGGAGAGATTGTTCCTACAGAATCCAAATGTTCAGCATTTCGCCAAGCTGTGCAATATGGAAACATAATGCGCTTGAAAAGTAACCTCAAGGGCCAATCAACAGTGAGACGATCACATGTTGTAGCGAGTACTCCGGAAAAATATAGCACACATCCTAACAGATGGCCCGGCAATAAGACTAAGACGTCTTTTCAGTGTCCGGAACATTACGAAGACCCATCCCAAACTTTGTCGTTCTATGATAAAGTTTACTGAAGCAAGTTGTCTTTAACTCTGTAACTAAATCCCAAGTTGGTGGTTGGCTGTATATTTGATAAATTCTTGTTCTTATAGTGTTCTTATTATTAAAGTGCAACTGATTATTGATTTCAGACACGTGCCCGTCGCTGCAGGATGTTTCATGAATCGGGGTGCAGTGATCTCTCAGCTTATCGTGAGTTTAAACAAATATGAATAGGCGAAAATAAATCGCGAATTTTCGTTCTACCGCGGGTTATCTACGCAAATATAACGTCGAAAAATATATAAACTTTGGGCTAATGATTTAAAAATAAAGAACAAATATTAATTCCAACATTAATACTGCTCAATACACTTTTGCACAAGAAGTGTAAAGTTATGATACAGTACTTTACAGTACTGTTCATGCGCAAATTAGTTTGGGACAGGTTACTAAAGGAAAGGGAAAGTTATATGTAATGTATATGTGTGGGGTAGGGTTTATAAATCCTTTTAAATACTGAACTAAATACTGTAAGCATACAAATCCTATATTGCGGATTCTTTCCAAACGTAACACCTGCGATAAACGAGGGTTAGACTGTAGAGTTATAACAATTTCTGTGTTTATCCTTTGGTTGATAGGCGGTTTTATTCCCGAGAATACCATTCTTATTCTCCCAACCAAAGCGGAGATAGTGATCGTACACTATCTAAGCACTTCGCAAAGAATCACAAGAGCCACCCAAAGTTTCGGCAACGTTTTGCGATAAATCACAATGTATTTCCTTTCGAGCTGATTTATAGATGCAGGAAAACGGTTCGAAAGAATTGCAAATAGTACCATGATGGATATCACGTGACCCAATGAACAGAGGACTGGCTGCTTTCGGACTTAATTTGTGTTACTTGCCAGGCAGCGATAGGCACAAACGGCAACAACGATTATGCCATTTATTCTCAGTAAAATGCGCTAGCCAAATGCGGTTATATTACTAACTATCATACGCACCCGCGTAGTTATGACCAAGTCAAATAGACAAGATGGTAAACGAATTTTCTGAGGTTTGCAGACAAGAGATGCCTTAAAAGTTCACGGTTGTTTGAACCGCGCGCCTCTTTACCGCTGCGCATCCTATGTTAATCTTGATTGACGCTTGTACCATACTATTTAATATATTTTTACAATATCGTTGACTTCTGAACTGTGAATTGTATTTCATCGATGAAAAAACACACCAATCATAAAATTTCTTGTGACAAATCATTTTTCATCGATCATTATATCCGATTAGATTTGCTACTATGAGATCAGATCTATGGTCTCATTTCATTCGGATCAAGCATTGAGGTATCTATTAAGCAAAAGAGTAGCAAAGCAATCTGGTGTGTGATACAAAGGAATGAAAATGTGATTTAGTTGACCCCACCAATGGGTTTAAACACATGCAGATGTGGCTCTACACATGATATTGAACAAGTTAGTCATGACAGGTTTATGCGAAAGTGGTTTCAAATTTCAAACATTGTTAACTGCTTTAGAGCGCACTGATTCTGATCCTAGGTCCTAACTGACAAAACGAAATTAGTCGTTCATTGTGTGTGAGATCAACATCGTTACAGAAATTTGCCTTTCAAAAAGCTACTGTTAAAACTAAATCTACATGATTTTACCCAACGACGGATATGGAGGGACATCTTGTTGGCATTCAAAATCGTGTATACTGAAAACCATCCACTTAAACACTTGCTAAATCCAATCGGCCTTACCCGAACACGAACATATTCAGAGGCTTTAAGCATTCCGCATTCTCGATTGGATATACGTCGTATTTTTTTCTCGGCATGAATTTGTTTCACTTGGAACCTTTTTGCCTGAGGAAATCACACGCTCGAAATCTGTTGCGGTTTTTGCTTTCAAACTGAATGAATATGTGACGAACCATGCGGTTTGTGACTGTCTCTATTGATTTTTGAGAGATTTTGTAATTCATCCTATGGTTATTGTTAAGCTTGCTGCTTTTTCTACCATAAAACATTCTGAGTTCTAAGTTCTGGTATTTGTCCAAACGCATAGGTTTAACCCCAAACAAGTTTCCATACACATATGATTGAGAATGTTGGTTTAACCAGCTTGACCCAAAAGCGACTTATGTCAAGTTACTAACAGTGTTTACTTTTTTGAGGCATGTGAATTTTGCACATATTGGCCCTACCAGATGAGTGTAAGCAGTTTGAAACAGGCCTTGGTATGTGTGTGTGATAGAAACGCATAAAATTCTGGATTCATTTAACAACATATTTTAATGTATACAAACAACGATTATTATTTGTAAGGCTGAAAGATGGAAAGACTGTCTGATTTCGTATTATTATAGGAACAATTAGCTTATGTCCACCACGTGTGTCAAACGTTAAAACTTATTCAATGCTAGTCGAGCAAAGCCATCTTTAACAACCGAGCAACCGTTTCGAAAAATTGAAACGACAATACGCTTACCGTATACACACCTTGGGTTTTTCTGTTTGTGGCAAGTCCGTTATTGCTGAGCTGCGTATATCGCAGCATTCAGATACGCCAACGACTTCCGAATTTTGTTTCGCAGCGTCGAATACATAAACTCTTTAAATAACACCTATTATAACAGTCCCGCTGTGTATTTTAAATTTGGCGCAATTGAATATTCGTCGACCGTTTATTTGACGTGGAACAACACTTGAGTGATTAAAAATCGATGCTGGACAGATCCACCAGTCACAGGACAGTATAGCATCAATTGAATGTGTTGAAACTTGATATGCTATCTTGTGTGGACAATGTTAAAACACGTGCATGGGGTTCTCTCATCCATGCATGTAGCTCTCGTAGGCGTAGAGCAGACGCCACATATATGCGCGAGTTGCTTCCTGCCTCTGAGCGTGACAAACCAGTGTAGTGAAAATTCAACCTGATGCCGAACGGGCACCTACGCACTAATCGATTAGAACTATCAGACAAATCGGGAAACATCCTTGTTTCGGTGGTACGGACACGCCAGCTTGAAAGGCGCTCACGGATGAAATACAACACACGGGAAAATACCGGGGTCTAACTCGGGAGAAATGCAAGGAGGTAAATATGTGATTGTACGGAAAGGAATGCGATCAGATTTATGGAATAAAATGTAACGGGCGATTATGGGAATAAGGGTGCTCTTTGTCGAATTGAAAGTGAAAAAAGACTTTATTTTTATTCACGAATTTTTAGCAATCGAATTAATTCAATCACACAAAAATAGGTTTCCAAAATGGTTACGTAATCGCGGGGAAGATGAAGATTTAATTACGAAATTGAGACTGTCAACCGCGTCTCCATATCAAGAATATTCTTTGATTCATTAACTAACTTGCGGGCTGAGATTTAGTTCTTGATGCAGGAATATTTTTATCAGCTAATAATTCAGGATACTCAGGCTGATGTAATACCTGCAGAGTGATATCATTTTGAATTACTAGAACACTGGAAATTCTAACTAGCAACGCTGAATTCACCTCAGTGTGCTCTTAAGGCATGCGTAAGGTGTTTGTTGTAACACGGATAACTCGAATGAAAAACTCATTTGCATGCATCTCCCTCACACACAAACCCCACGAACGGTTTCCTGCTGTTTGCACTCATCATCCATGGACAGCAGGATCAAGATCCGCATATATTTACATAGACCAATTAACTGTGAACTAGAAAAAATTAACCTCTAACCCGGAGTATTAGGAGAACGAGTACTTATGTTCAAGCTTAAAGCAGTTATACCTTTTAGTTTATCCGTCCCAAACAGTTCCATGTAAGAGACAGTGGCGGAATTAGTTCCTAAACGGAAAGATAAAATCCGGCTAAAATATAAACAATAAACTATATCATATTGTGCCGTAAAAGTTAAAGAAATTCAGAGAGCAATTATCTTGAAACGATTGAGTATCGATTAACCGCATAAGTCCTAATATTCGGGAAATATTTCATTCCGGTAGCTTCCTTAGCGGTCATTGGCTTCATTTTCAAATATATCCTGTTGGCTCAGAAACATGAATCCCAACTAATGATATTCTTACGTGCAACAAGTTTGACCATTGTAAATATCATTCGTTTTTTAAGCGAAGTTGCAAGGTATAATCCAATTCAGGATTCAAGAATTTATTGTTAAAACAGTTAATACAATACAACACCACAGGATCACGGTATGAATGAAAATGTGAAAAAATATAATAGTATAAAGGGAAGAGAGAACATCAAATGTAAGACTCACAAATGATGTTCTTTTGCAATTTCGATGTAAACATCGCCAGGCAAGGAGATCGTCCACCACATGTAGGGGTAGGGAATTCCAAAGAAATATAGCACGTACAGCAAAACAATTGCGCTGGCAATCAATACGGGAACTTGGAACGTAAAGGGGTGAGGTATGTCCGTGGGTCACTTTCCCATTACACACATCAAGCAAGCATTTTAGTTGATGACATTCGATCGACACAATTCTATGTCAGAATAATATCGAGTCGTATCCTCCGTTTGGTAAGGTCACATAGACTCAGATGTCGCAATCTTTAGGTGTACAGAACATTGCGAAGACCCATCAATTAATTTGCTGCTCTGTGATAGATTTTATCGAAGAGAGCAATATCTTTTCGCAGCCAAGGAGCCCAGATATCTACCGCATAGTTCGTCGTATGGCGAAGGTAGACGTTTATTATCAATGGTAACGTTATTTGCAAATTTTATTTTACAAATATTATTCGAAATATACCTGTCTATATACATGCTGGCAGTGCACCGCGCTTTCCAGCTTTCCACTAATCCCTACTCCAAGATCTTTATCCAACGAGCCCCATGTCAAGTTTTCAGTTCAGAATCGATATATCCAAGGAACATCCCTACCGAAGTGGAGCATCTTACTTTTCCGTATGCTAAATGTCATATCATTCATGGCCGCAATATTTGACGCGTTGTCTAAATCCATTTGCAGTTTTTCACAATCACCTGTAGAAGTAATTTGCATCCAAATTTTCATATCATTTGTGAACAGGACCATTTTGGATGATATGAGTGCAGGTGGTAAATCTTTTCTGTATATCAGAAAGTAAGGAGTGGGCTTAGCACGGATCCTTCTGAGACTCCGATGGTGGTTTTAAAAATTTGGGATAGCACTTGTTTACTTTACTCGGGTAGTGGCGATTTAAAAGGTAAGTTGGCACATTAGGAGAGGACCGTTCACATGTTACCTTCACGTATCCTTTTTTTTGAAGAAGCAAATGGCGATTAACTCTGTCAAAAGCTTTCGTATTGTCTCAGTCACATAAGGGAATGCAAGAACTTCTATCTAGCTCCTTCATCCAGTCGTTTAACGCTATGGGAAGATTCGTTAGACAGAGCGATGATATCGAAATCCATGCAGCGTTGGAGAAAACAAATGGCATATTTCAAAGTGTGCAATCATTCTATCTGAGAATCTTCGTTCCATGACCTTACCTATAACAGGTGATGTGTGACGGGACATGATTTGCCGCTGCCTTAATAGATCGTGTGATCACGCCTGACTTCCAATCTTTCGGTACTACCCCAAAAGCATCGATTATTTAAACAGGCTGGAGAGCGGTTCACAAAGCTGACGGTGACAGAACCTGAGCACATCTGGTGTGATTCCATCCCCACCTGGAGAATTTCTTACATTTTGTTTTGAGCAATTGACTTGCGACACATCTCTGGATTTATTAAAATTTGATCGTAAAGTAACCTGATCAGCAACGCCAAATCGATACCTGTTTTTGAATTTGTTGTGGCGTTTTAATACATCCCACTTCCGCATACACATGACAGGGTAAAAATCGTTTCCCGCATTGTTTCCTGCTTCATTGAGAAGATTACCGTGTGCTTTGACAGAGGATGCTTATTTCTATCGTTCATTGAATACTGCGGTGAAGTAATTATCAGTGGATGCATGGAAGATATTAACAGTCCTGAACACAAGTGCTGGACTTCATGCCGAATCCAATATCACACGCTGGAACATGGAATTCTTCCTAAACGTTCTGTTCCGGTTTTGTTGAGTATCACTCATTGTTTGTTAAAAACAGCACACCGATTGATACAACGCAAAGACTGACTCTTGAAGAAGAAGAAGAAGAGAACTTTATTCGTTAAAACGAATTTTCAGTTTATCAAAATAGTTTAAACACAGAATTTCAACACGAATAAGGGGGACGTCAAATTTTGATGGGAAAATTTGAGATTGGCAGTCACATTCAAAATCAAAACAGTTTCGGTTCCGTCTGCAGGCATGTATGAGTTTTCTTTCGCATTATTCTGACCGGCGCAGCAAATTCCCCATCCTTCAAAAAATAAAAATATTGCGCAGCGTTTAAAGCGTGCGGGGCATCAAACGTCCTTTGTTTACATGTTCACGACATGTTAAAACGTTTCAAAAAAACAAAAGCTTCCGTGTTGACTGAAAAAATAAAAAAACGCATGAAAACAATAATTTCGAGCACGGCCGATTCAAAGGCCCCGCTCTAATCATATCTCGGTAGCAGGTGACAAGTGGGGTGCCTCATGGATCCGTCCTCGGATCAATCCTCTTCGGCACTTCTGCAATGACATCACCGGCCTCTCCATCAGATGTAGACAGGTGACCGATGGCAGGGCAGCAGGCATTCCATGGACCCCAGCGGGACCGCTAGAAGACCTGAACTATGCGGATGATGTTGCCCTCTTGGCGTACAAGATCAGTGACATCCAGAGCAAGAGCGATCGACTATCCGAAATTGGCAAGACGGTGGGTTTAGAAATTAACGCTGGCAAATCGGAGGTAATGCGGAAGAATGTTCCGGAGCAACCACCAGTGTTCGTGGACGGTCAACCGCTCAGTGAGGTTACAGATACAGTCTACCTTGGGAGCAAACTGACTGTAAATGATGACTGTGAAGATGAGGTCAGGAGAAGGATCGGGAAGGCGAACCAAGCATTCTGCATGCTGAGTTTCATTTGGAAATCCTACGCTCTCAGCATTAACACGAAGATCAGACTCTTTAAGAGCAACGTTCTGAGTGTGTTGCTGTATGCATCAGAATGCTGGAAGACGACTACTGCCATTGAGCGCAGAATGAACGTATTTCAAACTGAGTGCTTGAGAATGATTCTTCGAATTTTTTGGCCACACCATTTCGAATGAAGAGCTCCTGAGAAAAACTGGTCTGAGGTGGTATCTATCGTAGTCAAAAGACGACGGTGGAGTGGTTCGGTTATGTCTGCAGGATGGATCCCAGTTCGCATACGAGGGTAGCCATTCATTGGCGTCCGCAAGGTAAACGAAAAAGGGGACGGCCCAAGGAAACTTGGCACAGAACGTTGGAACGCGAACTACATGCACAAGGATTCACAGTGCAGACGGCAACGGAAGCAGCGGCAGACCGGAACTACTGGTATGAAGTTGTCTTCGCCTCATGTGCCACCCGGCACGGAGAGGACTGAGTGAGTGAGTGTGAGTAATGATGTCGAGCCACTGCAAATCCGTCTATCGAAAAACATCACAGAAATTGTCACTCCTATAGTGAATTATCGATAGGTTTTCAAATTAGAGAACTCTCTGCGTTATAAATGCGTATATCAGATCCCGGATGAAATATGCAGTTCAAGCATAGTCGCAATGGCTTAAAAAGATGTTGCGACTTTGCAAAAAATATACCATCGAGCTACCAAACTTGTCGTCGGACACAGCCGAATTCCATACAATGAACTAATCAAAACCCTGAATTAATTCGATTATCCACGTCGTCGTCTCCAAGGGATTTTATTTTGGTACACAATATTTTGAATACCGCAAATCACCCTCTAAAATGCTCATTTAATCTACGGGCTCGCGAAAGCCAAGAGCTCACATATTGACTCTAAATGTCCATCACTCGCGACTTAACTGTAGACGACAATTTTGCCGTGCAAGTTTGTTTTACTTGGAACAATCTACTGGATTATGTTGGAACCTCGCCAAATCAGCAGATTTTTAAAAGAAGTCTTGATGAATTTTCGACCCTTAACCCGGGTCTTCACCCCATGCATCCCACCAAAAGAATACAATTTCCGTCCTTTGGAAGTTTTACCCTATTTTTAAACTGCTCAGTAGGCAACCAAATCCCATTTTTGCTTGATATATTATTCGCTGTTCCCATATTATGCTGTGGATTTTTGTAAAACTATATGATTTTAGACCATTAAAATTAAATTGAAGGAAATTCGATTGTCATGGGTTGTGAACACCGTGTCAGCTTAGGCGCTTGCGAAAAATGTTCCATTTAACAAACGGAAAAGCAACCATGTTTTTAAACATGTCTATTGGGAACTGAAAACAATACATGAAATTTGTTGAGAAAGAACTTGAACTAGTAATCCTTAACGGTCAAATGGGTCAAATTCGGTACACAAAATTTAAATGTTTATGATAGGATAAATTAGACAGATCACTTCCGTATGCCGGGAGTATCGGATTCGGCATACGTTCTGCTCTCGTTTGATACGCGTTTGAGACGGCTGAGCCATGCGGCGCGCCAGTTGTCAACAAACTTCGGAAGTGAGGTGACGCTTGTAAAATAATTCAGGCAGTTAAGGGCTAATTGTTGAAATCCGAAGAATGTGTTTCACCACAATGTAATCATAGATTTATTCATAGATTCATAGATTATATGCAGGTAAAAACCTATGCTTTACAAGACCCACAAAAATGAACATCGGGTCGGATGGTAAAAAATATCAAAATATTGTTAGATTATTGTCAAACATAAAAAACATACTTTTCCATGTGGATATCTAGTGATTTTTTTAAAACTTCAACAGTTCCAGATTGTACCACATGAGTAGGTAAACTGTTCCACAGTTGCACATTGCGAACGGAAAATGCATATTTGCGGCAGTTCAACCTGCTATGCTGTTGGTAAAGTTTTAATTGGTGACCTCGCGATGTGTGTTATGGGAAAGATGAAACAAATGACCGCAAGGATGATTTGTTTGATTAAGCACTGTCCAAATGAATATAAGTGCTCCTCGTTTCCGTCTGTATTCAGCCGAATGCAAATTCAATAATTTAAGTCGCGTTTCGTATGGATAATTTGATAGTCGCTCTGCGCTGTGGAGTTTCTAATAGCAGAATATCTTTTTCCATGCCGGTATAGCATATTCAACATGAGGACGGATGTACGTTGAAATCAATTTGCAGGCAATATTGGGGTCAAACGAACCTAGGACTCTTTTAAGGAGACCCAAGTTGTTTTCAGCTTTGCAAGCAGCCAGTCGACATTGCATTGAGTTTACTAAGTCTGATTGGATAATCACACCTAAATCTTTTTCGGAGGAGGCGGGTTTAATAACAGGGCGACCAAGATAATATTCTTTGCTCGACTTGCTGTTGAGAGACAATAGGCTGCATTTCGAAGCATTCAGGGGCATTTCGTTGTCTATGGACCAAGTGTGAATCATATCGAGATCCCGTTGCAGGTTCTGTGTGTCGTCTGTGGAGTCTATCTTGCGCCAAAGCTTTGCGTCATCAGCGAAAATAAGCACGGACGACAGTAATACAGTAGGCAAGTCGTTTATATATATTAAAAACAAAAGCGGTCCGAGGACTGATCCTTGTGGGACACCACGGGCAACTTTAATCGACTCGGATAGTTCGTTTTTGACTCTTACGTACATCTCACGAGATATCAACCATTCTTTAATCCATGCATGGAGTTTACCCTGTACTCCGTAGGTGAGTAGTTTCGACGAAAGTATTTCGTGATTCACACGGTCGAAGGCTTTTGAGAAATCGATATAAATTACGTCCACGGAGTGGCCGGCATCCAGTAGCTCAGACCAAGATTCTTTTGCTAATAGCAAGTTTGTCAGACAGGATCGTTTTTTCCTGAATCCATGCTGTGCTTCGGAGAATAAATTATTAATCTCAAAGTGATTTCGTAAGGCATCAGCTATTATGGACTCCATTACTTTGGATAGCACTGGTAATAACGCTATCGGGCGATAGTTTAAAGGATCATTTCTTTTACCACACTTGTAGATGGGACTAATCAGGGCAGTTTTCCAAGTTTCTGGTACAAAGCTCTGCTCGAACATCGTCGTGAATACGTAAGATGTCGGTATTGCCAACTCGGAAGATAGATTGTGCAAAATGTTTGCGTGTATATTGTCTATACCGGGTGATCCTGTTCTCTGCATCGTCATTAATTTTGTTTGAACAACGTTGGGGGGACTCCACCCCCTGAAGAATTGGCAGGCTGCAGCTGTCAGAGTTTAAGGGCTGTCTATGGGTCGACACTTGTGAGATAACTGATGCAAATTGTTGTCGGAAAACGTTAGCACAATCTTTAAATGACGTAACTATTCCAGTACTAGATACCAGTGGCGGTATTCCCATTTTAACATTCCGGAGGTCGTTGACGTGTCTATACAATGCTTTGGGATTTATAATGAATTTTTCGACAAGACTGATTTGGTAATCTTTTCTGTCTTTTCGAATGAGGCAGACACACTTATTTCGCAATAACTTGTAGTAGCACCAAGTTATCCCAGAAGGATCGTCCAAGTATTTGTACCAGGCATTGTCACGTTTACACATCCATTTCCGAGTACTGCTTCTGAGAGGCTTTTTCGGACGCTGTTTGCTGGATATTATTTTTACCTTCGATGATAAGTCAATGATAATACGAAGTTGACTGTAAAACGTTTCCCAGATTTCCTTAGCTGATTTGAGTTCAAGGAAATCCCATCGATTTGCAGTAGCAAGAGCTCGAAGCAAGTCATAGTTCACAGTTGCATACGTTCGTTGAGTATTTCCTGCTGGTTCGTATTGATAAATATAATCAAATATCATGACAACATGATCACTCAATCCGAGTGGAGCTGTATAGGAAACAGATTCTATCATGAATTCTTCGTTTGTAAGTATGAGGTCCAGGCTAGATGGGGTTTGTTCAGATCGAAATCGCGTTGGTTGTTGCACATGGTTGTAAAGAGGGGTGCAAGTCATTATTTCTTGAAGAAAGCTTTTGAATGAATCGTCACCAGTAATGTGTGTTGCAAGGGTCGGTACATTAAAATCACCGAGGAGGAGCGAATGTGAATATGTGAGCTTCAATGCAAAACGTATTGCATTAGAAAGAACAGTATCAGCGGCAGATGATGACGAAGGGGGTCGATAAATCAATGCTAAGAGGCACTTACATTTATCATGTAAGTCAAAAGAGCAAAGCAATGTATCTGGGACATCTAACTCGGGGGAGAGATGTATAGTGCAGTTGATGCTTTCATGTAAGTAGAGGAGGACACCGCCACCTTTTGTTGCTCGATCTTTTCTGTAAATCATCATATGAGGGATTTTAAGTTCAGAATCGTGTATAGAATTACACAACCAGGTTTCTGTCACTGCAATCAAATCCAAAGACGCCACGGTCGCACGTGAATACAGTTCAGTAAACTTGCCCAGAAGGCTCTGAGCATTGGTGTAACAGCATGATAGAGATTTGATTTTTGTTGACGATGAAGAGCTCATAGTAGTGGATTCGCCGACCCAGAATTGGTCGGCTGCTCCACGTTTTTTTGTCTCAGGTGCATTTGATTGACTTGGTAGCGAAGTCATTTCAGGAACAATGGTGTTCGTGCGTTTTATGTCGTATACAGCCCGAATACGAATTTCAGGAGGTGCAAATTTTCGACATTGATACCACGCCTCGAGCATTCTATCCTTCATCTCATCTGTGCGGAATGATATTTTGAGAGGAGGAGGCTGATGCGTTTCTTTTTTCGGTATAAGGCGCATAACATGAGTAGTTATTATACCCTTTAAACCTAGAATCTCTTGTAAGAATCTCCATTCACTGCAATCGTGTTGCATACGTTTGCTGGATTCTACTTCGTTCGAAATGGGTACACCATGAACTATAACAGCTCTGCGATTTGTATCCTCTTTCGCTAGTTCCGGATTATTACGACGAATTTGCCGTTCTTCCCAAGGAACGTCTGGAAATATTCGCACAGTCGATTTGTTTACAACTAAGAGGGATGAGGCGAGCAACATATTTTCTACATCTTGGACGGACATGAGCACTACACGCAGTAACCTGGGTGTGTTCGCACGAGGTGAGTTCGGGGGTCTAAACAATCGCGTCAGCGACGCAGGTGAGGCAGTGATATCTAAGCTTCTGCAAAGGTCATTCCATTGATTCCTGTCATCTACTTCGCGTTACTTTAGCGATGGCGAAGTTGATTCAACGAGATTACTACAAATTACCGTTAGATCATCAATGTTTGTCTTTGGGAGGGTTTTAGTGTTCAAACTCTTCGGTCTAAGCCTATGCACATCCTTCGATAATTCAGAACTTTCATTCACTTGACTGCAGGTCAGATTCGCAGACTCATCGGTCGTACCGAGCTGTTGGAAGGAACCTTGGTCGATTTCGGGAGAAATCAGCGTTTCCGTAGTAGTAAGCGCTTCCCTGTAAGACTTGCGGTTAATGTGGTTAGGGACTGCGTTTGGAACTGGTTTCAGTGCTTTCTGACACGCAAATGTTTGGAAAGACTCTAACGTGTTTTCAAGCCGTTTAAGGTTCGCCTCTACAGCGAACATGCGTCTTTCCATAATTGAATCAGAGTTTTCGGCTCTTGATAAATCACTATTTACTTTCAATCTGCATAGATTACATATATAGCAAATGCCTGGTAATTTTTCATTATTAATTAGAGTCACAGATTCGGGTGATAAATACTTTTCACAGTTCGCATGAATAGCAATTGAACACAAGTAACATTTGACTTGACGCGATCTGGGACTTACTAACTTTTGACAAAGTTTGCACTTTTTACAAGCCTCGTCGTCTTGTCCGTTTAAGGTCACGTCAGGTTCGTTTAAGGTCACGTTGTCGGTCATTGTTACAATTTCGCGAGATCGGTTCGATACACTGGGCGAAGCGCTCGATTATCGATCGGTGTCTCTCGGTGGAGTGCAAGAACGAGTGGATGCGATGCAGTGCAATCCAACGGACAGTAAAATGGCGTACACTTTGACGCACAGGCTGTTCTGTGAGATTTGATCCGACAGTGTTGAAATAACTGTCAGTAAATACCAAATAGCAAGATCTTCCTGATGGTATCCGAGTTGTTGCGTTATTCTGGATTGGAAGCAATGTTGCACGCGTATGCTATGTTGGGTAGAAACTGGAAGTTTTGATTTTCAAGAATTCGCGTAACTCCGACTTGAAAATAGTATATTCCGAATGAGGAAGTTGAGACGAGTTTAATGATATAAGAACCGTCTAGATCCGTTAATAAAGCGAGCAATAAGATCCAAAAGTCTGAGAGCACAAATTTGTACGTCCACACCGTTTGAATTGATCGATCGATGATTTGACCGCCTAAAACCCATTTCGTTGAGCTTAAGCCGCCAACTCCATGAAGAGTCATTACTACTCAACCGCAAACGCCGTGTAATCCTCATATGCCTTCCTCCCCCTTGTTCATCCCAATCCTCCAGCTTCTTCCACTTCCGTTCAAACTCGACCCGGTAGAAATGTGCGTTATCCCGAACGTTTTGCTGACTATGTGACCTGATAAACATTTCGAGCGTATGTTATCCTTCCTTCTTGTCTAACTAACGCTCTGGTACGGGAGTATTGTAGTGAACTACTTTCAATTTAGATATTCGTATTTTGTATATACACCTTTCTGCCTTGCACGATTATGCGTTTTGTTGCCATGTATGCTTCATTCGTATTAATGCTAGTAAAATATACTTTTGTCGGTTAATATAATTTCTAACCCTCGGACTTTGTCTTCATCCGTGGTTGCGGTGTTTGAGTGCGTCGCTTCGTGCGGGAATTGTGAAAAACGGATCTGTAAGGAAGCGTCATTTCTTTTGTATCTTTTGTATTTTGCACCAATATTATCGTTTGCTTTCATATCGCACAACACGTAGAAAAGGATGTCAAACTCTTTCTACGTTCCTATAACGAATAAGAATGATAATGTTGGTTATTCTATTTTATATTATATTGATTCGCAATCCCTATGTTTTGTCGGACTCTACCCCGCGCTCGTCCGAGTTCGTTTTCTTTTTGGCCGGCGCTAGCTGCTGCTAAGGCAGCCATCATCTTCCAGCCATCTGGCTGCGCATACACACAAGGACCTGTGCACAACCATCTAGCGACCCAGCTGCGCATTAACCACAGGACTTGTCCACAACATTCTATTGTACCGCGTGCATCATCCCATACACTTTTGTATTCCGACTTGCGGAGTTCTCATTTGGTGTGTGCTATCACTGTGCTTGTAAAAAACTGCAACTTTACCTTGGTGACGAAGGTGGTCGTTCTTCTACTTGCTGTCTGAAGATGTTTTCATTATCAAGATATGGCGCTGGATTTAACATTTCCACCTCTCGTTTTTTTATTTTGTTTTTCTTCTATGTTTTCTGCACATTTTCCAAATCCCCGTATCTCTTGCACTGAGTACAGTGCCAAAACTGAAGGGGGCGGTGTAAGGAAGCGTCATTTCTTATGTATCTTTTGTATTTTGCGCTTATATTATCGTTTGCTTTCATATCGCACAACACGTAGAAAAGGATGTCAAACTCTTTCTACGTTCCTATCGTGAATAAGAATGATAATGTTGGTTATTCTATTCTATATTATATTGATTCTCAATCCCTTTGTTTTGTCGGACTCTACCCCGCGCTCGTCGGAGTTCGTTTTCCCTTTGGCCGGCGCTAGCAGCTGCTAACGCAGCCATCGTCTTCCAGCCATCCGGCTGCGCATACACACAAGGACATGTGTACAATCATCCGGCGACCCAGCTGCGCATCAACCACGGGATTTGTCTACAACATTCTATTGTACCGCGTGCATCATCCAAGATTCAAGATTCAAGAACTTATGGTCACGAAAAGCACATAGCTTCACAATTACCATATCACAGTGAATATACATTCAGGAAATAGGTATAAAATAAACATGTAATGTCAAGTATAGTCAGGTTGTATAGTTACCATTCGTCAATACGCAGGTGTCGTCAAATCGTTATGCAACAAATAAGTATCCTAATTTCGAATAAACGTTTCGATGCTGGGAGAGATGACAAGAGTTTCGGGGAGGGAATTCCAAAGGAAACAGACACGTACACAATAAAAATATCGGCGACAGCTGATACGGGAGTGGGGAATTTGCAGTGTCGCTGAGTGGCTGCGTGTATGACGTGAATCACGGTATTCGAATAAATGTTTTAAGGGATGATGTGGGGTATTTAATATTTTATATATCAGTATCACATCGCTTCGAAGGCTTCTTTAGAGGGGAGTGGGGGGCCTCAGTTTTTTCAATCGTTCCTCGTACGCTAGTTTCCGGAAACCTCTTACGAGTTTGGTTGCGCGATGGTATATTTTGTCAAGCAATATTATATCCTTTTTTAACCACGGAGTCCAAGCTTGTGATGCATGTTCCATGGTTGGAATTATATAGGCGTTCATGATGGTGGGCAAAGTTCCAGGCGAGAAGGTTTTTGAAGATCCGTCGCAGCATACCTAGAAGCTTCGAAGCACGCTTGTAGATAATCTCACAATGCAGACTGTTCTTCAGGCTGCCGCATACCCAGACTCCAAGATCCCTTTCCGATTCTGTCCAGCTCAAAAAAGTCTGCCCAAAGTGATACTGGTACTGGAATGGCTTACCAATTTGCAACACCTTGCATTTTTGGATATTGAATGGCAAATTATTCCGTACCGACCATTCGTGTAGATCATCTAGATCACGTTGCAGCTGTACACAGTCCGCAATGGTTTTTATCCGGGTCCAAAGTTTAATGTCATCAGCGAAAAGAATCACCTTGCATGCGAGCGTCTCCGGTAAGTCGTTGATGTAAGCCAAGAAAAGTACTGGCCCGAGGACTGAACCTTGCGGTACGCCACTAGAGGCATCAATATCCTGTGATAGTACCCCGTTGATTCGAACGATCGCCTTACGCCCACTGAGGTTACTTTCAAGCCATATGAGTAGCTGTCCGCTGATACCCATCTGCTTCAGCTTTTGTAATAGTCGAAAGTGATCAACTCGATCGAAAGCTTTAGACATGTCCAGATAACAAGCGTGGATGCTAGCTCCTTCGTCAACCGCTTGGGTCCAGTCATTTAAAACCGTCAACAGGTTTATTAGGCATGAGCGAGATTTACGAAAACCATGCTGTGCTACAGATAGAATATTTTGTGATTCCAGGTGATGAACTATGTTTTCTGTCACTATCCGCTCTAGAAATTTGGATATCAAGAATCAAGAATCAAGATTTTATGGTGATAAAAATCTAATGCTATACACGTACCATTGGATGACAACTATAACAAAAAGAAAAATTTAATCAAAATCACATTGTTAATATTTTTCTGGGTTCATGTTGCTTCAATACACCGGGCCAAATTCAGGGTTTTGTTTGACGTATGCATCCAATTTCGATTTGAAAACACCAATTGTCGTTGCATTCACAACATCTTGCGGTAGCGCATTCCATAGAAAGCAGATACGCACAGAGAAGAAATAGCGACGACACTCAAGTCTTGAGTGCGGTATTTCGAGGCAACACGAGTGACTGCGTGTATTTCGAGGGGAGTTTACTTTTATTAGTTCGCTAAGCGGATGGTTTTCGATCCGCAGTATCTTGTAAGCCAGAATCAGGTCGATCCTCATTCGTCTTCGTGTGAAATCACGCAAACCAAGGATGGCCATTCGCTCTTGATACGGGACCCGCTGCATCCCTTCAACTAACTTTGTAGCTTTGTGGTATATTCGATCCAGGATCTCGATGTCTTTGCGCAACCACGGTGCCCAGGCTGGGATCAAATAATCCATCGTTGGATGGATGTAAGTATTTAAAATACGAGGAATTGTTTTGGACGAGAACCGTCCGAAAATTCTTCTCAGGCTTCCTAATATACCACATGCCCGATTAAACACTTTTCTACAATGCATATTCGGTTTCAGGTTATTAGTAATCCAAATTCCGAGGTCCTTTTCAGTGGTGGTTCAATTTAGGATATCGTGGCCTAGATGGTATGTATATTCGCAGTTACGGCCAGGCTGTAACATATGACATTTACGTAGGCTGAAAGGCATTTGATTCTCTAGAGACCAGCGAACATCCAAGTCGTTTTGCAGCATTAAACAATCTTCATTAGATCGGATTTGCTTCCATATTTTAATGTCATCTGCAAAAAGAACGAGCTTGCATCGCACTATCTCAGTTATATCATTTATATATAACAGGAAAAGAATAGGTCCGAGCACTGAACCTTGAGGCACCCCGCTCGTGACATCGATACTTTTCGACAATACCCCGTCAATGCGAACTCGCACGTGCCGATCGGTCAGATAATCTGTTAGCCACGATAGTAAGTTACCTGTTATTCCATATCGCACTAGCTTTTGCAGGAGCAAGCTATGGTCGACCTTGTCGAAAGCCTTTGAAATATCAATATAACCAGCATGTACCGTATAGCCTTGATCGAGCGACATCGTCCAATCATTTAGTGTGATCAGTAAATTCGAAAGACAAGATCTGGTCCGGCGGAACCCGTGTTGTGCTGCTGACAAAAGACGTCGTGCTTCAAGCTGACCCACAATACATTCAAATATAATGCGCTCCATAATTTTTAAAATACATGGTAGCATCGTTACAGGTCTGTAATTTGCTGCGTCAGAACGACTGCCACCTTTATAAATTGGTGTTACCACACCCGCTTTCCAAGCCAAAGGTACACAACCTTCACCAAGACTCTGGATGAAACCCGCCGCTAAGCTATTTGAAAGCTCTCTATAACACACATGAAGAATCGCTGGGGTAATATTGTCCTCCCCGGGAGATTTCTTTGTATTCAATCGACGTAAATGTCGCTCTACCACCAGTTGATCGATCACGGGCTCAGTTAGTGGTTCTACAGTGTTTGATAATTCATGATGCAATAATTGCTTTTTTAGGGCAGTAGACTTGAGAGTAAAAGCACGCAAGCGCATCCGCCGTCTCTTGGACTGTGACAGTCAAACCTTCTTCTGTCATGATCGGGAAAACACCTGGTTTAACTTTGGTTCTTTCATTCACAATTTTGTACAATAGTTTCGGATTCGCTTCCATTCGTTCCACCATATGTTGCTGGTACTGTTTTTTGTCCTGCCGAATTAGGGTGGTGACTCTGTTACGTATTCTGCAAAATTGTAGCCAAGATGTAGGGGTGACGTTATTGCAATGAGTAACCCAAGCACGCCTTTTCAATGAAATACATTTTCTAGTTCTGCTGCGAACAGAGAAACGGAGGGTGTGGACATCTTTCCTCTGAATATATCGAGATTTCGACTGGATTTGCATCTGAAGGTAGTTTATCAGAGAGTTATAATGTGTATTTGAGTCACTAGAATCAAGTTGAACATCATTTAGCTCACAAAGTGCTTCTTTGAGTCTCCAAAAGTCGACTTTACGGATGATTTTAGATTCGTCACTGTGTCTCGATGCACTGCAGACATAATCGAACACGAGCATCACATGGTCACTCCGTCCCAATGGAGCTTCATAGTGTACTAATTCAATAGCTGATTCGTTGGAAGTCAAAACTAGGTCCAAAACAGAGGGCCGGTCTGTCCTCGCATTCGTGTGTGGTTGCAAACGTGATTGTACAGGGGGACTAGATCAAATACTTCTTGAAATTTGTGTTCCAGTGAGGTAATTGGGTGTTGATTTCTCGAGTATAGCTGCGGGAGGTTGAAATCCCCCATAATCAATATTTGAGCATGTGGCCGAGTGCTGATGCGCTGAAGTCTTTCAACTAACACATCATTATGATCGACGGTCGAAGTTGGTGAGCGATATATAACCCCAATTGTACAGCTCTCACCAGATTCCAGGTCAAGTAAACACCACAGCGTGTCTGTGAGTGAAAGATCAGTATCTGCAATGATATTAACATTGAAGCGCTTGTGATAATACAATGCAACGCCGCCTCCCGGGCCATCACGGTCATGACGAAAAAGTGTCATATTAGGGATTGAGTGGTCACTGTCCGTCATACTAGGCTGATACCAGGTTTCCGTCACAGCAATAAGGTCAGGGGACTGTTCTACACAGATATCAATGAGTTCTGCCAGCTTGTTGACTAAACATTGAGCATTAGTATATATACATTTGATCGATATGACTCGGTGTAGTGATGAATCGGGTGATATGAGGTAAGGGGTAGGACGATGAGATGCCAGATCAGGCTTAACAGTAAGTGCTCGTGAGGGTGTAACTTGTGGGCTAGTTATTGCGCTCCCACAGTTTGAATCAACATGTTGTTCCGTGTATGATGTATTCGGTCCGACTCGGTTTGAGCCGGACCCACTACGTTTTTTGATGTATTGATTGCTTCCGTTTCGGTGGGAATAATACCGTCTACCGCCCCCAGCCGCGAGTGTGTCTCACTCATTGGTTTGGGTGGGCTAAGTCTAACATCCTTGGGTAGTGTTCGTTTCTTTTTTGTCCATTCCGACCTTACTATTTCAGCCATAGCGCTGGTCAAGAACGTAATCTTCAGAGGTTTCGGTCCATCCCCCTTGTATTTTGGCGAAAAAGGAGCTCGAAAAGTGTCCACAACAACGGCATTAGAAATATCGAGAGAACACGCAATGTAGCGCCATTGTTTGACGTCGTGCTCTACCGTTTCCTGATTCGATGCTTTAAAATTATTTTCTGGTACACCAAGTAGAACTATACTTCGCGATACCATTTGTTCCCTGTCGTTCAAGCTGCCCTTCCTTTCCCACCATGGTACATCGGGATATATGCGGCAGTTGGAGTCGGAATCTGACTTGAGTAGGTATGCATTCAGCAATACGTTCTCGATATCAGCCAGAAAGAGGATCGGACCAAGGACTGAACCTTTGGAAACTCCGCTAGTTGCTGCGATTGGTTTGAATAATGCACCATCAACACGTACCTGGTTAGTACGATTTGTTATGTAGTCCTTTAGCCAAGTCAACAACTTTTCAGTAATACCAAGCCTTTTAAGCTTCTGCAGTAGTAGGGAATGGTCAACACGATCAAACGCTTTTGATATGTCTAAGTAGCACGCATGTATTGCTTGTCCTTTATCTGCCGATTTTGTCCATTCATCTAGCATTACCAGTAAATTAGACAAACAGGAATAATTTCGTCTAAATCCATGCTGGTTCCTCGAAAGCAACTGAATATTCTCGAAATGTTTCATTAGATCGTCAACAATGAGTCGCTCAAGTAATTTTGAAATCACTGATAACAGAGTAACGGGTCGGTAATTAGAAACATTAGAGCGATTTCCACCTTTGTATATAGGAGAAATTATTCCACGTTTCCAATCTGTAGGAATCACTCCGCTTGCCAGTGTTTGCTCGAACAAGTAAGCGAGTGGTTTGTATAACAAACTCGCAAATTGCTCCAATACTTTCGGGGTAATTCCGTCCGCCCCAGGAGACTTTCCGGTTTTAAGATTAAATAAACTTTGAAGGACGCGTTTCGAAGTGACACTTATTTCACTTAGGACAACCGTGTTTGAAGGTGTTGGATTTGGGGTGTTTACTGCATGGTCTATCGGGTTGATGCAACGTTTGAGTAACACAAATAATTTTGAATGATGTACTGGGGAACTAGCCGGTAAGCAGTCCAGTATATGTGGTAATATACAAGAGAATATGAAAACTTAGCTTAGACTGAACGCCGAGATCACGAAGATGAAGAGCATAAAACGAAAGTCTACGAAGTTTATTTAGAGGAGTAAACGCCGGTATACGCATCTCCTTGTGGTTTCAATGATTCGAAGTTAAAAATTTAATATTTTAAAATAACACGGGATAGCGGTATGAATGAAAATGTGCAAAATATGATTTTATAAATAGAATAGAGAATATCAAAAGTAAGGCTCACGAATGATGTTCGTTTGCATATGTAAGTACAATTTTGCTTCAAACATCGTCAGATAAGCAGAGTCCACCACTTTTTGCTGGAGAATTCCAGAGAAATATAGCACGTACGGCGAAAAATTGGCGCCGGCATTCCATTTCGAGAACTTGGGTCGTAGAGTGATAAGGTATGTCCGCGTGTTACTTTCTCATCACACACATCAAGCGCCGAATCCTTCTTTGGGTAAAGTCACATAGACCGAGGCGTCGCTACCTGTCGGTGTACGGACCATTGCGATGACCCATCACTAACTTCGTTGCACTGTGATGTTGTTGGCCTCCTTCGGTCGATGTCGACCATGGATGTACATCACAAACGCGTGAAAGTTCAAGTTTTGCAGCTTTTTGAGTGACTAAACAGTCCGATTCGGGAGGAACAATCTCTCCCGCAGCGCTGGCAGCGATAGTCAGAACTCGGTTGTATTGCGTTAGTTGCACGTCGGCGGCGTGATCTGCGTTCAGCTGCCACGAGCTGTATCTGCTCCGCCCCAGCATGCATACGAACTCTTTAACCACATTGCCTCCACTGTGATCTGGGTCGAGAGCCAGTTCTTCCACTCGCCGGGTCCAATCCAATAGCTTTCATATCTCTTTTCACAAACGTCTTTGTACCGCAAGTGCGGTCTGCCCAATGGTCGACTTCCTAGTTGCAACTCACCATAGAGTAGATCTTTCGGAATACGACCATTTTCCATCCTATAGACATGACCAAGCCAGCGCAGCCGGCGCTGTCGCAAAAGAGTGAACATGCTCTGTAGACCAGCTTTTGAAAGCACTCCAGCATTAGTCACTCTGTCCATCCACGATATGTTCAAGATACGACGGTTGCTTCGTAGATGGAAAGCATTCCGCTTCCGTTCGTGTCTTGCGTGGGTGGTCCAGGTTTCACTGCCGTACAGTAAAGCGTTCAGTACGCACGCGCTGTACACCATCATTTTCGTCTTTACAGTCAGCTTGCGGTTACCCCAAACACGAGAGTTCAAACGGGACAGAATGACAGCTGCTCTGCCAATTCGCTTATCAATCTCCGTGTCTAGCGCGAGGTTATCCGCAATGGTTGAACCAAGGTATGTGAACTGATGTACTGATTCAAGCTGACAGTTTTCAACAGTTATGATGGGAGGCGATACAGTCCCTTGGCTAAGGACTTTGGTCTTGCTCATGCTTATTGTTAGACCAAAGTCTTTGCATACCGACGAAAAACAGTCCATTAGAGACTGAAGGTGCTCCTGGGAGTGCGCAATAAAAGGCTGCATCGCGGCAAAACAGCCGGTCCCGGATTAGCACATTTCGGCCTTGGTTTGTGACTCTCAACCGGTTTAGGTTGAAAAGCTTGCAATATTCGGTACGTAAGTAAATACCTTCTGTTTTCGTCCTGAAAGGCGTTACTTCAGAAGCAGAGCAAAGAAATGCCGGAACGGGTGGGAGCCGACCACACCCTTGTTGACGCCTCAGGCGCGAATTTCAAAGACTTCTGAGCTGAAACCGTAAAATGGACTGAGCCCTTCATGCCTGAGTGGAACGAAATAACGAGTTTTAGCAATCTTGGGGGGCAGCCTATCAAATCAAGCATTTTGAAAAGACCCTCCATGCTGACGTAGTCGAATGCCTTCGTCAAATCAATATAAACAGCGTATAATGGCATACGATGTTCCCGACACTTTTCTTGAAGTTGTCTCAGCGAGAAGATCATGTCAACGGTTGATCTTCCCTTGCGGAAGCCACATTGAGATTCGGAGTAAATTCTATCAGCTAAAACTTGCAGCCGGATCTGTAAGACTTCAGCAAACAATTTGCCTACAACATTCAGAAGGGAGATTCCTCTTTAATTGTCGCAGTCGCCTCTATCTCCTTTATTATTGAATAGCGTGATGAACTTTGTGTCTCG
>JACCGJ010012581.1:0-14783 GCA_013407085.1 Atriophallophorus winterbourni
GACGACTACTGGAAAACGATGATTTTTATCATAGTCCCCGGGTGCCCTTAAAACGTCATACTGAAAACTGTTTAGTGATGTTGAGTGATTTTAGTGCCAGAGTTAGTTTGAAACTAGGCTCAGAAGATAGTATTTGTGCCACCAACACATTCTTCCAAACAACGTCAGAGAATAAATTCTCTCCGAAAATCCTCTGTCAACGCATTGGCATCAGCTTGATCTTATCCTCTTTTAGCGCGCTGATATAAATAGCATGTTCATCACAAGATCACATCAAAGCGCAGATTCGACTCGAAACATGCACTAATTTGTGATAATCTGAATCTTCACTAGACTAGATTTCAACGCAATGCATAATCCGCATGTGTTAGCACTGTTTGAGTGCAATATTATCTGAGTCAAGTGTGAATTCCAGTAGTTTAAATTTTTTACCTACATTCGCTTTGACAGCAAGTGTACCAACATCTGTTTTACCCATTAGCGTTTGAGAACGATACGTGTTTGTTGATGGTTCAGATGATCGCAATAACGAATCGAGTAGAAAAACTCGCAAACTCACTGCAATCCCTGTGAAATCACACGAGAAACCTTTTGCAGCAAATATGATCAAGTGATTCGCAAGGTATTTTCGTGTACAGTCCTCTTTCCGTAACAGCGGAAATGAACGAAAGAATCCCAGACTAGAACTTTGGAATCGTTTGTGTGGCGCATCCGGTTTGATATTTTCGATTATCCATTCCATTGATAACACCGACAAATCCATCAGTTCACCAATTATCGTTGGATAATATTCCGTTAGTAGTTTATTCGTGTCCAACTTAAAAAACATAACATGCAAATTCGGTAAATCAGCAATTTTATACGTAATAGAACATGTTTGGGGCTGACCTATTAGTCATTGTGAAGAAAATGAAATTTGGAAGCAATCGGTGAGAGCAGTTTTGGGGTAAAGTTTCGCGTCTGACCCCTAAGCTTCGTCAGACCCAGGGTGATCGTCAGAACAGAGAACGTGGCTAAATATCACTCAATTCACCAACTCTAATGGGACTTTCTACTAAACAGCTTATTGAAACTCGATGAATGTTAAGATGTCTAAGCGTTTGAACGTCTGTAGAAACACGTGACTGAAGTTGAGTGTTGTTAAATTAGTATTAAATATAAATATAAAATAAACTTTGAATGCTATTTTGTCCGTTACAGTGCCGAGAGCCATACCGTGGACATATCTGCCTCATCTACCATGTTCACAGCATGTATACCCGACCCAGCCACATCACCTGTACGTTTCTAGGTGTACACTGTGGCCGGCATACAACACACGTGCAGCTGAAGCTGAGTCTTTGATTAGATATTGATGCTTGTGCCCTTCAAGCCTGGCAATAAGTTTCCCTGGCTGTTTGTTCTACGTTCACTTGATACTATAAACAAAATTAGTAGAGCTATCTACACGTTAATTATCCTTTTCGTTTTTCAAAGTCGGGTGAAGATATCCCCCTTTCTTACATTTGCGCATAGCAAAATTTTACCTGTAGATGGGACAGTCATGTCGACGGTATGGCTTTCGGCACTGCAACGGACAAATAGCATTCAAAGTTAAATTTAAATTTATATTTAATACTAATTTGACAACAGTTAACTTTAGTTTCAATAGGCTATTTAGTATAAAGACCCATTAGAGGAGGTAGATGGAGTGTTATTTAGAAATGTTCCCAGTTCTGACGACCATCCTTGGTCTGATGAAGCTTCAGTGTCAGAGACGAAATTTACCCCAAAACTGCTCTTACCGATTGCTTTCATATTTCATTTTCATAACAATTTGATACGTTTGTTTAAGTATCAAGACCTCATAGCTCAGGGTGTATTCAAACATTTCTTTTTCCGCATGCAATATTTTACACTTGCAAATAAAAATATCCTGCTCATATATCTACCGCTAGCCCGCCACAAGCATTTCAAGCCTCCGAATGAGTATAATATAATAGTAAGTCTGATTACAATTTGATCACATGCAACAATGGTATTGTTATATTTGTTGGCGTGCTAAGATGAATATTGCCCTCAAGTGTACATAGCCAAAGCATAAAAATTTCATGGTTGACAATGTTTCAAATGAATGAACAGTACTATGCGGAATAAAAAATATCTCCGACATCGCTCACAGCAATAGACATTTATATGGCAATCAGCGGCAGTAACACGTATAACGAGCATTCATATTTCTTCATACACGTCTTTGTGCCGCAAGTGCGGCTAACCAGTATAATGACATTCCAAATTGTTCGAAGATAAACATGTTCTGTCGACCGGCTATAGAAATCACTTCTGTATCTGTTGCTTTATCATATCACAATACGTTCAAGATGTGACGGATGTAAAGCATTCAGCTTCCATTGGTGTCATGTGTTCATGGTATAGGTTTTGCGGCTATTCTGTTGAAACTTTCGTCTACACGACGTCTGAAAGATAGACAATCTCGAGGTAGGTTGTGGGCTAGAAATATTAAGACGGCTACTTTGACGCACGGCCTGCTGTGGCTTGATCATGTCTACAGAATGGAAAACGGTCGTATTCCGAAAGATCTACTTGATGGTGAGTTGCAATTAGGAAGTCAACCATTGGGAAGATCGCACTTGCGGTACAAAGACGTTTGCAAAAAAGATATAAAAACTCTTGGCATTGACGCGGGAAGAACTTGCTTTCGACCGCTTACTTTGGAGGAATTGAGTAAAGTATCGTCTGCAAGCTCGGAATGAACAGATACAGCTCTTGGCTGCTGAATGCAGATCACGCCGCCGGTGTGCAACTGATGCAATACAACCGAATTATGACTTTAGGTGCCAAAGCTGCGGGACAGATTGTTACTCCCGAATCGGACTGTTTAGTCATTCCAAAAGCTGTAGAACATGAACATGCGATTGTGATCTACATCTATGGTCGATATCGACCGAAGGAGGCCAACAACATTGGCGCACTGCTCACTACCGTTATAACGCTGTGCAACGGAGAAAACGCAAACTAAACGTTTTAATGAACTGAACTGAAAAATTAATTTCAGTGGTAATTTTGACATTTGACTCTGCATTATGTATCACAGATTGATTCTGTGTCCAGTATTAAGCCGCACTATTATGAAAAGCGAAAGTATATCTCACATGAATTTGTTTCACCTCCACCCTGCAGCAGCCAGAGAACTTTACCTAATTTATAATATATTTAATACATCAATGTTGAATAAAACTTGCTCTTGATCGGTTACTTTGGAGGCACAGTGAAAGCATCATGTCAAGCAGATGCGGCTCATGATTGCTAGGCTGATTTCATGCCATCCGCGTGTAGCTGACACCAATTGGAAGATCAATGGTTAACGCTCTCACCTCACAACAAGAGTTTATTCCTGCCGAACCAAATTGTTTAGTTATTTGAAACTCTGTAGATCATGAAACTATCATATGCTTGTGATATAGATCCATTTTCTTCATCGACCAAAGGGGACCGACAACAACCACTTAAAAAAAGTCAATATGATGTGCTTTTGGGGAGTAAAACTTTCTTAGATCGCATATTGGTATGTTTCAAACTGATTCAATATGCTGTTGGAAAGTACTCACTTCGAACAACTCCATGTATGGTTCCCGACTATTAGGAAGTAACACAACGTGGGATCTTGCAAGTCCAGTTTGCTGCACCAAATGCTTGCCTTTGATCAAATTCAATACTTCTGTAAATTCTTTTCCTCGTCCGATATTCAAATCATTGATATGATACAAGTAAGTTTCGATACTAGTCCGTGATGGATCCAAATATCTTTGTAATGTCGCCGTTTGAAGTAATTTTGGTAAGGTTGCTGTGAATCAAATTGGAACTGAAATAATTTGATACGAAACGTAGCTGAAAAGTGTGATTATGAAGCAAGTTTCTCTCTCTC
This sequence comes from Atriophallophorus winterbourni, assembly GCA_013407085.1. Classification (NCBI taxonomy): domain Eukaryota; kingdom Metazoa; phylum Platyhelminthes; class Trematoda; order Plagiorchiida; family Microphallidae; genus Atriophallophorus; species Atriophallophorus winterbourni. Next base: position 3,926 of record JACCGJ010012581.1, read on the forward strand.
TCTCTCTCTCTCGCTATATATATATATATATATATATATATATATACCTCGGATATTCGTAGATGTTCGAAGTTGAAACAAGTTAAACCACAGTAGTCACGACTATATATGCAAGCATATGATCGCTTCGTATTCTCATTTGTGGAAGAGTACTCAGGTTCCGTCGTCTGTTGCGATTGATGTATGGTGTAATGTGACAACCTTTAACAAAGCTAGAAGCTCATTTACTATAAGTGGACAAGAGGGAAATATACTTTTGGAGACATTGTGTCCAGGCATGAGCAACCTAGTCTAGGACCGGTATATATAAGAAGAAATGAACCCTAGGAATACGTGTGAAATGTTTCCCTAAGATGCAGCAGGAAGTGCAATTTCCATACATGCAGTTCGGCTTAACACTGTGATAAATTAGTATGACTATTGTGTGTTCACCAACTTTGTTTTAGTCTTATCACCACCTAAACCGTATAGATCAAGCTCATGTCAGATGCTTCATCTCCACCCAATGAGTCGAAGGTGCAACATCTTTGTAAGCTGATCAGAGGTGAACAACGTATCAACGACAAGCTGATACCCTTGCACTGTTGTACGTGCTTTCAATGATCAGTCCTCAACGCAACACTGCATGCAAACCGCTACCTCCAAAGGTGTTTATTCCGGCTTCTGCTAAGAATGATTCAGCTTGATTTCAGTCTACAAAATCATGTATCGATCAGCAATTACAACATGAATCCCCGAATTTTGATACTTTCATTGCTCTCGATTCAATTCCATTCACGCGAAAGTTAAATTTGATTTTGTGCACTCAATTTCAATATAAGCTCCGTTACTCAGGGGTAACATTTGTATAAAATGTAAACCTTCTTTTGTGGCCGAAACATTTGAAGAAATTAAACAATCATTCATTTTTCAAGGTTATTCCGAAACTAGTTCTCGTTAATATGAGAATTGGATTTGTTTGAACGAAATTTTCTATTTCCATTGAGACATTTGCAAGAAACGCACTGGAGATGCGATCCGAACACAACGTAGACCACATGTTATCCTTTAGTTCTTATCGCGTGTCGAAGACAGCGGGGTAATACAGAGAAACAACACAAAACAATTTTTAGGCAGCCTCGACGATGCGGGCCCACGATAGCTCGCGATCATTCATCACGGAGTGAAGACGCATCTCGGTTAGACCACAAATCCAAAAGATCCATATTTGCAGAAGAATGGCAGAAGAGGATTGTGTGTGACAAAAACATGGTAATTACAATAGAAGCTGGTCCAGGAAAACGGTTTTGTTTAGAAGCCAGTCTAAATTTTAGTTGAAAGCGATGATAGTGTTATTGAAGCGTAATTGTATCCCGTCTAATAATGGTTCTTTTCGCAAAAATGGCGAATTACCCTATTCAAACTGTCCACGATTTAGCAGTTTAACAATCCAACTATCGAGTATAATAAAAACAGAATGAACGGGAAATGTGTTTTCACCGTACCTGATGCTTCATCTGTGACCACATACGTGTGGGTCGCTTTATCCAACCACAAAATATCAAGCATCGCCTTTGCCATGAAGCTGGAATTCACCATTATGGCGAGCGTGAGTGGATTGAATTTTGGAGTGTCACCACATTGGTCTCGAATGATTGGCAAGTAGATGATCGAATGTCTCGCAGCTAAGCAGTCCAAATATCTGGCAAGGGTGCATCGCACTAAGCTTATCAGAACTCGCATTCCGTCGCGAAGGTGCTGGTCAACTATAAAAACCCACGAAGACGAAAACTATGAACAGTCGAAAATAGATCCTTCATGAAATTTATATTATTTTAAACACGTTTAGATACAAATTAATGTGTTGCTCACATCCCCTGCACTTACACACCGCTAGCGGTTTCTGGCTGTTTGTCGTCATCAGATGGAGTCAGTAATATTAGGTTTGGTCAGCATTTAAACAGTGGATTGATGGTAAAAAAGTTTTACTTGAATGCCACTGTTCGTACAACGAACCCCGAAGTTCAACCACAGAATCAAAAAGTGATTCTTGATCAAAAACTCTAGGCGCATATGGATGACCAAAGTAATGTGTTGCTCACATACACCGCACTTATACATCACTACCGGTTTCTGGCTGTTTGCCGTCATCAGATGGAGACAGTTTAAATACAAAATATTAATAGGAAAATGTCACACCTACTTTATGGTAATTATTGAATACATTTACATTCTTCACGAGTGCTGTTAGCGCTTAATTCATTTAACATACGATGAGTGAACCTTCACAAGTAATGTGTCATTAATAATATGCAATCACTGGTTCAATTTTTAAATGGTATCAAACAACGGATATTTGTTTCATGGTAATGTAAAATAATATTGTACAAGCGTTTTTACATCTTGAATTGCAGACGAAAGTTTATGCATCTTGAATAAGATATACAAATTTGCATTCATGTCTATCACAAAAATCCCACGAACGGTTACGCGCTGTTTGCACTCGTTAAATAGGGATAGTTCGAATAAGGTTGAATGTTGAAGCCCATCTGGAAAAATCTATCCACGTGTTCAAGGCTCACTGAACCTAATCTTACTGTCTCCATCTGATGATGACAAACAGCCAGAAACAGGTTGTGCAGTGTAATTTCTTGGGAAACAGGAAATGAGATGAATTGGTGAACCAAACAGAAGATTGAAACGAATGGCAAAATCTATTAATGTCATATGTCCTACCAGAAGCTATGGGATGGAGCCAGTCTATGTAGTAGTTCTCGGACCAGTGCTTTTCTTAGTTTACATCAATCATTTATCTGAGACGCTCTCATGCAAGGTAGTTCTTTTTGCGGATGATGTAATACTTTGGATGCGAATAAAATCAACTGCAGTCTGCGTAAAACTGCAAAGTGATTTAGATGCATTACACGAATGGTCAGTTAGAAATTAACTGCCGTTCAATTTCCAAAAATGCAAGTTACTGCAAATCGGTAAGCCCTTTCAGTACGAATATCACTTTGGGTAGACGATTTCGATCTGGACCGAATCGGAGAAGGATCTTCGAGTCTGGATATGTGGCAGCCTAAAGAACAGCGTGCATTGTGAGGTAATTTACAAGCGTGCTTCAAATCTTCTAGGTATGCTTCGACGGATCTTCAGAACCTTTACGCCTGGAACGTTGCTAAGCATCATGAAGACCTACTTAATTCCCGCAATGGAACATGCATCGCAAGCATGGACTCCGTGGATGAAAAAAGATATATTCTTGCTTGACAGGATATATCATCGTGCAACTAAACTCATACGTGTCTGTTTCCTGTGAAATGCCCTTCCCAAAGCAATTATCACCTCTCATTGTATCCAAACATTCACTCGAACCTTGGACACTTATTTGTTACATAACGATTTGACGATGCCTGTGTATTGACTCAGGGTAAGCAAATTACTTCACTCCAGTGACATCGTATATTTGTTTTTTATACCTCTTATTGAACGCATATTTACTATGATATGGTAATTGTGAAGCTATGTGCTTCTTGTGACCATAAATTCTTGAATCTTGAATCTTGAATCTCAGTGTACCAGTGTAACATCCACCGATCGAGTTACGAAGAACTCGTACTAGAATATTCCATTCGCAAAGATGGTATAAAGCGTCACCTTTAGGCACTAAAAACGTACTGCTTTATGCATATGAAAGAAATTGGCGCCGACAACATTCAAACGCTTCCCGATCGGTTCGGCAGTGATTATCACGGTGTAATAAGTTGAAGACATTTTAGTTTCTAAATCAACTATGAAGTAATGGTAAAATATGTTAAGAACGAATTGAACGTGCACTCATGATAAACCTCCACGACCGTCATCGACCAACGGCGATCAAACACAGCAACCTGTGCGTAATCTTGTCATTACCAATACAAACTTATCTCCGGTCACTTAAATTCTATGCTCGAAAATTAGAACTCAATATATGTACCAAATAAACACAGCTTACACGACAGTGACGTAAATTTTCGAACCATGTAAGCCGTTTCTGGCATTAGCTGTGCCGGCCCCGGACCAACGGATACTTTGGCTGCTTCTTTCACGTTGATCAGCAACTTCGTAAAATTACTATGTTCATGCCAAACACCGAAGTCGAAAGTCGAATCGTATATGATTCCTGAAGATGCATAGAAATTTAGTAAGTTATTAATTTATTGTCATTGATAATGTTAGTTTCTAATTAAACAAAACTCCCGCGCTCTAAAACATGACATTTAGACATTTTGTAGCATAGAAATGTATTCCTGTGTGATCACCGACTGGAAAATTGAAGTCAAAGGATGACCAGCGTTTTGCGGACTCTGAATTTGTAGATGAACGATTCAAAAAACCGCAGTCGCACACGTAAACACAGAAAATGTTTCAGAACAACCGAAACCAGTAAGCGATGAAACCGCGTGGTAGACCTTCCGATCGCTGAGAAATCATGTCATTAAATGTATCGCTAAAGACATAACACGAACACTCCAAAATGAAGCGAGATCCAAAGCTCTATTGTCGTATAGTAAATGATCAGTGTTCAGTAAAAGCTAGTGTTTTGGTATGTAAGTGAAAGGGATGTGAGCACCACAAGATATTGGTCATTTGAATTCACTTCGAGCGCTTTGCTGGGAAGCACATTTTGGTTCTGTGTTTGAACATTGTGGTTCTTTGTAAGAACCGTATTCAACAATGTTATACAAGCGAAACTTGGTTTACCACTTTACCGCTCTGGCAGCTGGTAGCGCTGACAGTATCTGGTTAGAAAATTTCCTGGCTGATGGGCTGGTTTAATTATGTGTGGACGGCGATTTGACAAATTGCGCAGTCGTGGCATTTGGCTTGCCTCAGATCCAATCTCAAGACATTCCCTTTCACACTCTATGTCAATGACATACAGGCTGCCATCAAGTGGAAGATGATACTGTTTACGGACAATATAAAATTTCGTTCGAGGATTAATAATCTGGAAGGATGCAAACTGATTCATAAGAACTGAACAATCTCCACGTTTGGTTTCTACAAAATCGTCTATTGTTTCTTTTTGGAAAACATTTCATACATGCGCTTAGTCCCTCGTGGACCACGGAGAAAAATAATTGTTCGTGTGTATAGGTAACACATTTGTAATGTGCAATTGCAACACTGGCGATCAGAAAACCTCGCCGAAATAGTCACTTCTAAAGAGAGAATTTTCGGGAGTTTCTCAAAGTAATTGTTTCCCTGTATAATAAACACGTCCGTGATGCCCAAGATGCAATGTGCAATTTATTCATGCTCGCTATTGCTAAAAAGTTGTTGCAATTTTTCAAGGAATATACCATCATGCTAAAAATTGTCACCAGGATCAAACGGAAACCATACAATGAACTAATTGCCAGTCTAAATTTATAAAATTTTCCATTTCTTCGACCACGAGGTGATTTGATTTTGACTTACAATATTTTTGCTACCACAAACCATCCTTTGCAATGCTTATTCAATCTAGGACATAGGTATAGGACAAGGACTCACATATTGACTCTGACTGTACAGCACTCACGAATCAAATGTAGACGGCATTATTGCCGCGCTAGTTTGTTTTACGTGAAACAATCTGGCGTGTGTGTTGTGAACTCCACAAATCAGAACATGATTAAGAGATATCTTGATGCCTTTATTGGCCTTTCATCCATGCATAATACGAATCTGAACAAACTGACCCCATGGAACTTCATATGTCAAACCACTGTGCAACCGAAAACATGTTTTGCAAGGATTTTTTTTAATCTCATTCTTGAATTGTTCAGAAAGCAGTTTTCGTCTGTTACATTGTTCGTATTTTTTATTTTGTGGTTTCTAAAAAAGCTATAAGATTTTTCGACCAATGAAATTGAATTGAATCGAATTGAACTAATAATCATTTTTGATCGTGAGAGAATAATGTGAGTTTGTTTTACTATACAGAACTTGTGATATTCATTCATTGAATAGACCAGTTCAGTAATGGTTTTGTTTCTCTCTTGCACATGAGGTGTGGGTGTAGCAGTTCTTACAGATATACCGGATATGATGACGTGGATGGTGCATAACTTTCCCTGATTCATCGAACCATGAAAGCAGCATTGGAATTCTTGGCTTAATTGCACAAACAACACCAGTTGTTAAAGCGAATCGAATTTCGGGCGATCACACTGGCCAGTTCTGTAAAATCGACTGATACTGTAATGCGATACATCAACAAATTTACTAATCGGCCAGCTATTAAAGATACGAAGATATGTTCACGGATTTTTGTGTGTAGAAAAAGGTGATACCTGGAGATAAGTGTGTGATTGCTGTAGGTGGAATCAATTGACCATGAAAAATACTGAAATTGTCTCCTTGCAAATTGTCCGAAAGAATTCAGTTTGATACAAATGTTCGAATGTCGTAGCAACAAGTTCGGAACACGCATAGCCTCACTCAGTATCTGATTTTATTTCTTGCAAACCACCAATGATTGATGATGAGACAATTGTAATCTACACTGGCGGAATGAATCAGCAGTGTGCCGTTCAAATTTTAAAAAAATATTGCAGGAAATGCATTTAGAAAACTGATACTCGATTTTGAGTTGCGATACAAAGTTTTATCGAAGCTGGAATTCCACGTTACAAAGAGTCAGTGAAGAATGTTAGAAGTTGTTGAGTCTCCCTACGATGATAAAACAACAAACTCTGATTTTAGTTATGATGTAAATGCTTTTCAATCAAACTTGACATGCAGGTTAGTAGTAACCGACAACTCCATACAGCAGAGCGAACACCGAAGTGCATGTTATCATTGTGAAATGTGGCAATTTTGGGGTTTTGCAGATGTACGCAACATTGTTGTCAGATTTATGGAATTGTTATTCACGTAAAAAAGTGTTTCGCAGAACGCGTTCCAACTTTATGGCAGTACATGTCCCGAGTAGTGCAAGAGGCACAAGCATTTCGAATCTGATATTTACATCCACTGACTCAAGTTATGCCGCACACTATATCGTGATTTCTTGTACTTTCTCTTTTGCATTTTTGAAGCGGTGAAGGTAAAAATTGATATTAATTCCAAGAAATTGAAAAAGTGTGCTATTGACCATACATATCGAAAGCACTGTTTGATAAATAATCTTCCAACAGTTAAAATATCAGATGCTGCTGATATCGCACAAAGGAAGCCGATCCGCCAAATTCTACCTACCTCTTAAAGCGCCTTATTAGAGATAAATCCTCCCGAATTCGGGTGTGCAGTGATTCCAAACGCTATGGAGCAAGATATTTTTTTATGTACGTGCTAGTCGATATCGGCCGATGAAAGCCAACAAAATACTACGAGTAATTCTTAAATAAACCGAATTCAAATCGACCCCAACCGTATGCTCAAGGTTGAGTTAATAGTTAAAACTCATTCGTTTTGATTAGTGATTATTGTTAACCTTCGACGGCTTCGACGATTGTGGTTGTTGCTGAAAAAACTTTTCATGTGGCCTCCATAAACCTTTTTGGCAATCAACCAATGTGACATTCTTGTGGTGTGAGTATCTGCGGATATTGTGAGGAGGACTAGTATTTGAAACTCGACTCAAAGACTCTGTATCGCAAACAACCATGTTCGTTGTATTAACGCCAGAAAGCGGTGATTCACAAGAATTTTAAACTTTTTCACCTCACTGTAACCCTCTTTTTTCGTTCACTAATCTTTTCAGACTGACTCCATATCTTAATTGGGACAAGCTCACCGACGGTAGTTAGATGACTTTGAGAGAGATGTAATAGTGGTGTTACTCTTTATTATCATAATCGTTTCCTTCAAATGTACAACACAGAATTCACCTTCGATGGTAAAATATGGTGTTCTTTAACACTGAGGTTTGGCTAAGTTTGCATGATTGGTGTGGTCTACCGGTTCGCTTTCATCTACGGAACAGTACAACGAACGTTTGACCCAATTGTTTCAGCGCTTGACTCGTATTTAGCAAGTAACAACACTTATTATGGGCGATTTTTAACATGTCTACACTTTATCTCAAGGATTATCTCTACCCACAAACGCTTGAACACTGATTTAGGGATGTACTAGATTTAGTCCCTTTACACAACTATGTTCACAAATGCACTCGGAGAATAGGTTCTGACCGCTCCTCTGTCTTTGATTTGGTGTTAAAATCTGAAAAATAATCTGCCGAAGAAATCGGATTCCAGCCCCGGGGTTTTAGTAAAAATTCAGTACTCATTTTCGATTATGTATGCAGTAATTAGCAATCGCTTGGAGTTCATGGGGTGGTTCGTCGGGTATACAAATTGACCCTGTGTAAAACACTCGTGAAGATTCAGCATTGGCAGATGGCTAGCAATGGAACGAACTTGTAGATTTTTTGAATCCGAAGATTGACGAGACCTCGCAGATCGTTCCTAAAATGTCCCAACACAAACTTCGTTTTTTGTCCGCAGCAGAACATAAAAGTTGATAGCGCTGAAGCGAGCAGCATGGATGCAGCACAAAGCCAAAAATATTTCTACTTCTTGGCAACATTTACGTATGTTACGCAACAAAGTGACTTCACTTGTTCACGCCAATTGATGCTACTATCAATAATGGAACGCAACCCAATGTCGTTACACAAAATTATGAGCTCGAAAGCAAAAGTCAAACCAGGTATTTTGCGTCCATAATGGTGACAAACACACTGAGACCACCTTGGAAACCGCAATTGCTCTCACAATTTATTACTCCAAAGTGTTTGTGTCAAAACATTTAGTGAAACGTTGTGAGTATTCAGGCTACTCAGGAATCGAAACATTGGGCAAAATTTTGAGAAGTACAGAGATTGCGGCAAGTGAATTGCTCAAACTAAATGTAAGAAAATCCCCAGGTGCGGATGGCATCACACCGGATGTACCCGGGTTTTGTCATCGTCAGCTTTGTGAACCGCTTTTCAGCCTGTTAAACTATTCTTTGCTTAAGAGAGTAGTACCAAAAGATTATAAGTCCGGCGTGATTACACCTATCCTCAAAGGCGGTTGCCGATCTGAAGCTAGAAATTATCGTCTTGTCACACTATTACCTGTAACTGGTAAGATCATGGAGCGTATAATCTCTGAAAGAATGTTCGCACACTTTGAAGCGCATAATTTGTTTTTGCCATTGCAAAATTGATTTTGATCTCATCGGTGTTGTCTAACGGATCTTCTTATATCTTTAAACGTCTGATGAAAGAGTATGATATAAGTTATTGCATTTAAGTTCGTTACTTCGACATTTCGAACACCTTTGACAGAGTCAATCCCTATTTGCATCTTCATAGACTGATGCGTTTAGAAATATGTGATCCACTCCTCTCATGGTTGCCTGACTACCTGTCAAATCGCCTCACTCAAGTTATAGTAAACGGAGTGCTATCCAAAAAGTGCAAAACCACCAGCGGAGTCCCACAAGGTTCAGTAATATTCCCCCTTATTTCTTTCTTATACACATGTGATTTACCTCACTCATATAACCTAGAATGGTCCTGTTCTCAAATGATATGAAAATTTGGACGCGAATCAGTTCTGCAGGATCAAAACCGAAATTCAGCAAACGGATAGTACTGATCAACCTACGCCAAGTGTCACAGTTCAATTGGAACCTCATGCGCCACTTCAAAAAAACGTGAGCATTCCGACTCTGACAGAGTCGGACCCCCAATAACCTCTCGTGATACGAACACTACAAACTTTATTGATTGTTTATATACAAACACACAAAGTCTCTCTAGCAAACTGCTAAACCAAACAGCTTACACCCCGTCATTACTCATAAAAAACACAATTAAGTGCATCTATACGAACGCAAACAGCCTGATCAATAAGCTGCACGAACTCGCCGAGATTTGTGATGAAACGAACCCAGACATAGTTGCCATAACAGAAACGTGGTTCACTACCTCGTTTTCTGATCTAGAACTCTCTTTACCAAGCATGACTTTATTTCGACGTGACCGTTTGAGTGATGGCGGAGGAGCAGCACTCTACTGCAAACAATCATTTATTTGCAGAGTTATGAATGACCAAAATCTGGATATACCCGACACGCTTTGGTGTTCTATAACTCTTACTTCTGGTGACCAGTGCGTTATTGGAGTGATTTACCGTTCTCCAACCGCGAACCTCGACCTTAACAATAAACTGATTACTGCTTTGCAATATGTAACAACGCGATATAACACTCAAATTTTGATAATGGGAGACTTCAACCTTCCTCAGCTATATAACCGTGATGATCATCCACCAGAGACATTTGAACACGAACTTCGAGCATTCTTGGATTACACACCCCTCTATAACCACGTTAAAGGATTTACTCGTATGAGGGGAGCTGACAGGCCGTCTACCTTGGACTTGATACTTACATCTGATCCTACCGCTGTAGAAACTATCATCTATAAACCGCCGATCGGACGGAGCGACCACGTTGTCCTAGAATTCTACTACGTTTGTAGTGCTATGCGCAAATTTGACGGAATGAAATGCTTCAGAAAGGTAAACTACCGTACCCTTTGTGCAGAGCTTCAAAGCATTAGTCTCATACAGTTGGATTATTCCGATTCAGACAGTCATTGGCGCTCTCTCCTACAACACCTGAAAATTATATTAGAGAAACATTCAAACCTCGTCCCGAAGAAAAATCCTCGACGTAACAAATTTAAGCTACGTAGCAGGACCAAAAAGTGGATGAAACAAAGGGCAGTAGCGTGGGAGTTTCACAAGGCTCCCAACACAGCTGATTCTTGGGCACAATTTACACGACTGAGAAACAAAGTTATCAGCTTAATTCGAGATGATAAACAAGAGTTCCAATCGCAATTGATTACTCA
>JACCGJ010012582.1:0-11923 GCA_013407085.1 Atriophallophorus winterbourni
TGAGCAACACATCACTTTGGTCATCCATAAGCGCCTTGAATGCTTGAATGCGAATCGCTATGTGATTCTGTGTTTGAACATCGTGGTTCGTAGTACGAACCCTATGCAACATTGGCATTCAAGTATAACCGTGTTATTATATATTTTACACAGTAATTAGCTTAATCTTGTTCTGCCTTCAAATACGCAACTGGACACCATGAAGGGGCTCAGACAGATGATAAATCAAATGGATGAGTGCAAACAACACGAAACCGGTCATGGGGTGCATGTGATGGAAATCCGTGAAAATGAGCATTATTTTTATGAATATGGGTTTAATCCGTATCAGCATGTGTTTTGGCACATGTGGTTAAACATGTTGGTCATACCAAACTTACCCAACAGTGGCATACAAGTGCACAAGGTGTTCCATTATTAAGCGTACTGTCCCTAACTGATGAGTGCAGACTGCCAGAAACATGTCATGGGGTTTGTGTTGGGAGAAATGTATGCAAATGAACAAGTTCGTTCATGGAAAGACGCCAAATAAATAATTAGCAATTTTCTGAAATGAATTTCAGATGAAGCAGAGTTTCTTGCACATGGTCAAACCATGGAAATATTATCAAAATATAATCCGTCTGACTAAATGCGCGAAACAACATCATAATTCTATGTTGAAGAATCAACACATTCATATACAACATTGATTTGAAATTTATACGCTTTGTTTGGGTCGAAGGTTTTTCATATTTCACTAAATTATCCTACGGTTATCATTAAAGCATTAAAACTCTAAGCCCTATCAAAATTTCCAAACACGAACAAAAATTAAATAAACCTAATCCAAGGTATCTACCGTACACGATGCGAAATAAACTATTTTGGACAACCTGTGAAAATATTTGTTCAACGACTAAAAGAACACCGATCATCCGCATGAAGTCATTGAGAAAATTCGCTGTTGTCACAACATAACGTTGGAATAGGTCAAGTTTCGATTTGAATATCGATAAACCGTTTGAGTTTAACAAATCGGCACTTAGGGAATTCCAAACAAACAAGACGCCCGAATCAAAATACCGCGAAAGTTCCATTTGGAGTTTTGGAATTTCCAACTCGCAACAATGACCACGGATGTTGCTGGCAGTTCTAAGATAGAATAATTTATCCAGGGGCTGGGAAACAGTAGTAAGGACTTTAATTCAATGAGAAGATCGCCTCGCATTGTACTTTGTGAAAGCGTCCGCAGATCCAGTTGTCTGAGTCGCTGGGCGTATGCCGTATTTTCAAAGCCAAGGACAAACTTTAACGCTCTATGTTATAAACGGTCTAGAAGTAAAATATCTTTCGGAAGTTCCATATTAGTTGAACTCACATCCAACGTATCTCGGAGCTTCAAATAAAAGCTTCAAAATATCACCAACGGATACTTCTCATCGATGTTAAAATTTGATATTTACAAAGAAGAGTGCTAGGGCCGGTCTTTACATGAAGCATTTAGCCTTGACATGCACTTATCTGTGGTTGTTAATTATAACTAATATTCTATTGTTCTTCCGTTTGATGTTTTTAGACTTTTTTAAATTAACTTAAAAGCAATTCAAACTGTCAGGAAGTTCACAAGAAATATTTCACGTAAACTCTATTGATCACTAAGTCAAGTCAATAAACAGACATTTTTAATTTTATATTATTGGACTCGAAATATCTAGTCCCCATGTATAATTCACTTGGCGAATTATTATTCAGATAGTCCATATAATGGAGCAAAATGTTGTCTATCAGTATTCATCCACAGTGAAACATTTGTTGAGTGTTACTTTGTGTGGCTCACACTTGTCCGTGTGTATTTCGATCACAAGCTGGTTGGATCTTCGGTACCGATCTATACCATGTTCGCGCGTTTTGAAATCCAATTAGTTCGCAGGATAATACGGCTTTGAGTCCTTAGATAACTTCTATTATCAGCACCAGAAATTAAGAAATGTCGACAAGCTCACGAACTCAGTTGCGATTTGAACTCAATCCTCGACTAAAACTGCAATAACGCCTTCCAGACAACGACGTTTGAAAATGAAATATGTTTATTAATTATGCTAAATCGATCTTTATTAAATCTTTATTAATCTTTATTAAAAAGCCTGTAACTCGCATCAAACCGGAAATTATGCTATGTGTTAACCGTGCATGAACTCAGCGAATCAAAGACGTGATGCACTTGGATGAACAATTGCCAGGGATAAAAGTTTCGAAGTCAAACAAATTAGATCATGCCATGATTATTTTTTTAAAAATTTGTCTTTCACGATTCTTCAGAGACAGAACGTTCACAAGATCAGCTATCAAGGGACCCTGTGCCTCTTGAAACTGTAGTTATCCATATCCTGATAGCCTAGCATGAACCTGAAGGTAGCCTGAGCCAATTTTAGTTTCGAAATGTGACTGTACATAAATTGTGAAAGAACGTTAAATGTTGAGTGTATATTTTATCAACAAATGATTGTGCATATTGAAACGTGGCCGCGCGTATAGTGCTTTGACAATTATTCATGTCAAAATACAATTAGCTCAGCGTTCGGTATCGGATGTTTACTGAATCAACGGGGCTATGGTTTCGAGCTGTTATTAGTGCGCATCATCAAATTAAATTAAAAGTTTGATTAAAAGTTCTATTATTATCACATTATTGATTGAGCGTATCAGGTCTGTTCTCTATTGCCCATCATAAAATTTAGCTTTTTGTGCATGATCGTGACAATTTTACTTGTTAATGCACGCAGATCATTGTTGGTGTACCCGTTTCTTTTTAAAAGAAAACTCTCAACTAATTAGATCCCAAAATTTACTATCCACCAAAGGAGAAAGGCGAAAGCCAATTGATCATAAAATAACGATTTATTTATCTATATTGTATCGTTTATGATTGTGAACGTTAATCACAGTCTAGTCCAATCAGTGAGTTACAATATTTTGACTGATTAAGTGTACTGTCCGATTTCTAACCAATAAACTATTCGGATTGTTTTATTCGGTAAGAGCACTGCCTTCCAAAAATCATTGTTTTCATTATTATACTAGTACCTGCACCTAATTCTAAAAATACACATGATTGCAGTATTAGGATATCGTTATAAACTTAGTAGAGCTGGTTGTCAACCAAAATTTTAATCAGCTTTTGAAATATTCGATAGTGATCTACACGTTTCGAAAGCAATTTCACAAGTTTACCATTCTTATACTGGAGTAATATTGTCAAAGGTCGTTGAGACTGATTTTTCGCTAGCTTGAAAATGTCTAGTGTACAAACATTAAGCAGCACTCGGTGACAGGTTTTGCATGATATTAGCGTGTTTATAGCGAGTTGCACCTTAGATACCGGCGTTTAAGTGAGAACAAATCTGCTGAGGTAGAACATATTTTTGTGGTGTCACAAACCCGACTCTCAACCTTTTAGTAGATAAATGATGCATTAAAACAATCAGTAGTTTGGTCTTCTGGAAACTGTGGGTTTAGTTTTGGAAGCTGAGTGCATACTATGCCTGACAATCATCTTTTATAAAAAAGATTGGTATAATCGGTATTCTGTAATCTTCAATCCATTATAGCTTTGCTGTGAGTCGACATGAATACTATAAAAATTAATTGACCTTTCAATGCAGTTGTAATCGAGCAGAAGGTTGTCGGTATTAATCTCTTTTGTATCAACTGCGGCAAATAATAGATGACAATTACAATATTTTGGTGAAACATTTCAATCGGATGACCAATTGATCACCGTCAAATTCAGATGTGACGAATTTGTCGCTATTTTTAAACATGTAACATGGACAGGACAATTGACCTTCCAATTCATCGGTAAATATCAGAAAGAGGATTGGTATTAGTACATACCCTGAAAAATGTCCCTGGTGGTAATAGCAAAGTAAGAGCATGCTTCATTTAGACCAATCGGGACAGACCACCGTTGAAAGAAATTGTTAGCCATGGGTTAATCTTGCCACATAATCCTTCAACAGCACCTCCAGATGCTTATGACTTATAACCAGTGAGGATTTACTGAAGTCTTAGTAGAACATTTTCTGACAGCTTTCATTTAGATTCTCAGATACCCTATCAATAAGCGTAACGTGTAAGTGATTCGACCTCCCATTATGAAAGCAGTGTTGGCCCAGAAGCAATTGCTTATTCTTTACTCAATCAGTACAAAACGATCTTCGATAAACCTTCAGAAATCTTTGCGTCACACACAGGTTAACGTTACTAAATGATAACCAATAAATGTGTTTGCGCAATCCTCTTTCGAAATAAGTAAACAATATATTTTTTGATCATCTGTTAGGATGCCTTTGCAAATTGTTTAGTTGTATAGCCTGGATATAGGCCCATTCAGCATCGAAGCTATTATTAAGACCATCCTAGGGTGTATGCCGTCTGGTGCAGTGAATCAATTTAGGTCAAGAATTTCCAGGACTCAAGTGACAACGACCTTGAAATAGAAGTTCACCTAATACAGAGAATTTAGACTTAGTAATTAAAGTTGTAAGAAGGAAACTAGCATTTCATCATATGCATATTTTTAAAGTAGATCTGCAAAGATGCTGCATTTTAAAACTCTCAACTTACGTCCACTATGATATCTACTTCTGTGGTGCCTACATACTCGCCTCGATTGAATTTAGACTGTTCGTAAAAAATGCCTTTCTCGTGGTGCTTTTACACAGAATCTGACAAGCGACATTCGTGCTTAGTTGCTTCTATCTAACTTCACTGCGCAATTTCTAAAAACCTATTAGCATACATTTTTTCTGTTTAGAAGGTTGCGTAACTTGGACAGTATTTGTCACACGTTTTTATTGCGTTGCAAGACAGCAGTCAACAAGGGCGAATGATTTACATCCGTACGATAGCGAAAAGAAAATATAAATTATTCATACCTATTATTTTTCGTTAATAACTAACAAGAACAGAATTTATGATTTTATACCATTTATTAACTAGTTTGTAGCATTTTAGGACAATTTTGTCACCCATCACAACGCTTTCTCCGATACTACCTTCTGTTTCTGCTGCTCATTCCTCCGCATATTTTACTCTTGTGCTTCTCGGGTAAATCTAGAGGAATAGCTACTGTTCTCATGTGTTCGAGAAATGTTCTTAGAGTTCTTTTCTTGATCGCTAAAAATATTAGAAAGACCTGCTTGTTCCGGTCAGTTGCGATAATGTATTTTCTTATAGTGAATATATTTTGATACCTTAATTGTGTAATGGTAAACGGAGAATATAAATTGTTATAATGTGTTTTCGATGACACTAACTAAAAAGAACCAGCTACAATAAGGAACTGGAAGCCGCCTGGCATCCCAGTCAATAAAGTCGAAAATACAATCGCATTTGACAGGTTGTATGGGGAAGAAAACGATTTCATTGATAAGTGTAGTAGCATAGCCTTTTCCCCGAAGTTGCACCATAGGATATCTATTGTAGGTATTGGGGGCCCTTTGGTTGAGTGATGTCTGGTATCGATGATGTGCGAACATTTCGAGCCTATTGTTTTCACTCTCTTTCCGATGTTATTCAACTGTGCGTAATCAACATAATGACAAAACTTCTAAATGAGTTATTTTAAGTGTCCTATTTGATAATTGACATAATGAAATCAAGTATTGCACGCACAGGTGGTGCTGTTTTAGGCAACGTACCAAGGAACGATCAAGATTTCTTGCTTCATTTCTTAGAGGTGCCAGGTGAACAGCAAAAATGGTTAATAATACGAGCAACCTACCGGATTTAATGATTGAAGTTAATTATCGAATCCCGATTATATTCATTTTCAAATCATATAACCAGTATTTCTGTTTATACCCTACGGAAAATCTGATTTACTCTCTTTTTAAGTACATAAATTTGAACGAGGTTCGTTTTCGAATGTTCAAGCTATGCCACCAATCTCTCCCGGACGTGTTATGCATGGTCAAACTTGCTTAACTAGCTCGGTTTTAATATACTCGATTCAACTTCGAGCAAAGTGTACCAATAGAAATTTACCTACGTGTGTAATATCGCTGGCTATTGAGAATATCATTGTTGTTTAGAATATCACATCATTTAGAATCGATTGACAGTGTTTTAACTCTGTCGCAGGAGTGCATCACTTTTATCTTGCTAAATCGTGCGATGAATCCACCAACACACCAAGAGTCCATTAGGAACTTTTGTCGAGCCGGATGAGCATTTCTTTTACATCCACGTAGACCTAGTCTGACCGTTACGACCTTCACAAAGCCCTTCATACATCTTCACCTGCATTGACCGCTTCACCTGGTGATCCGAGGCCATTTTGCTGCAGAAATGTTGTGCACGCTTTTTTCGAACGTTGAGCGGTACTTTTCGGTTAGCCGAGTATAGTTATCACGGACCGTGGTTCCTATTCCGATGACATCGTTACTAAATTGCTGGCTACTCTGGATTGTCAACATCACCGAACTACTACCTACCACACATCGGCGGATGTTATGGAGGAATGGTTTCACAGGCAACTGGAGGCTGCGCTAATGACGCAAGGAAGTACTGAATGGATCAAAGTCCCATTGCTCGTCCTACTAGGTTTAATGTCAACTTTTGAAACTCCGTTGCAAACCACCATCGTCGAGTTAACATTCGATCGTACCATCACTTTATCTGGTGTGTATGTTGCTCCGGCTAGGCAATGACCATTTGCCTATGGAGAGTACGTGCCGCGTTGGCGACATTCTATATCTGTCGTTTCTACCTAACCCGAGGCTACAGGCTATATTATCTCACTTGTTGAATGAGTTGACACACTCGGAAATGTCATAATAAATCAATCTCTTCACTCTCCACATGCTTGACCTTTTAGGGTACTTCAGCAATTTCCAAAAACAGTAGACGGCAGACATGATACTGTCACGATTGACAGAGTCGAAACGGTGTTCATGGACGTTACAGTTGGCCCGGTTAATCTACAAGACCGACCGCCAATCGCACCACCGCCGGTAATAGCCACTACTACACCTACTCCTTACTAAAAATCCACCATCTTAACAAAGATTAGAAAGGCGAAGCGGCAACCAGTGAGATTAGCCGATTATGTAGTGAGTATTTAACACTTAATTATCGCTTAGTGAACGTTTTTTACCCCATCCTTATTATTCGGTCAAGGCCATAAGCCCGTACACCAGAGACAGTTGTGTTCCCTCCAGGTACACATGCAATCTTCCCACTGAGTTAACTGTGGGACATGCAATCCACGGAACACCGACGTTTATCGCTAACCAGACCGGTAGCCCAGCGAACAAGACTACGGATGCGCCTACATATGCTCCTAGTAGGTTCATACTAAGACCATGCAAGTCGGGTGATTTTTGCAAGCAGCACGTTCACCCCATTTGAAACGTCACTCGGCTAAGTTTTCAAGTATCAAGAATCAAGATTTTATGGTGATAAAAAGCTAATGCTTTACACGTACCATTGGATGACAACTATTGCAAAAAGAAAAATTTAATCAAAATCACATTGTTAATATTTTTCTGGGTTCATGTTGCTTCAATACACCGGGCCAAATTCAGGGTTTTGTTTGACGTATGCATCCAATTTCGATTTGAAAACATAAATTTTCGTTGCATTCACAACATCTTGCGGTAGCGCATTCCAAAGAAAGCAGATACGCACAGAGAAGAAATAGCGACGACAATCAAGTCTTGAGTGCGGTATTTCGAGGCAACACGAGTGACTGCGTGTATTTCGAGGGGAGTTTACTTTTATTAGTTCGCTAAGCGGATGGTTTTCGATCCGCAGTATCTTGTAAGCCAGAATCAGGTCGATCCTCATTCGTCCTCGTGTAAAATCACGCAAACCAAGGATGGCCATTCGCTCTTGATACGGGACCCGCTGCATCCCTTCAACTAACTTTGTAGCTTTGTGGTATATTCGATCCAGGATCTCGATGTCTTTACGCAACCACGGTGCCCAGGCTGGGATCAAATAATCCATCGTTGGATGGATGTAAGTATTTAAAATACGAGGAATTGTTTTGGATGAGAACCGTCCGAAAATTCTTCTCAGGATTCCTAATATACCACATGCCCGATTAAACACTTTTCTACAATGCATATTCGGTTTCAGGTTATTAGTAATCCAAATTCCGAGGTCCTTTTCAGTGGTGGTCCAATTTAGGATATCGTGGCCTAGATGGTATGTATATTCGCAGTTACGGCCAAGCTGTAACATATGACATTTACATAGGCTGAAAGGCATTTGATTCTCTAGAGACCAGCGATACAGAACATCCAAGTCGTTTTGCAGCATTAAGCAATCTTCATTAGATCGGATTTGCTTCCATATTTTAATGTCATCTGCAAAAAGAACGAGCTTGCATCGCACTATTTCAGTTATATCATTTATATATAAGAGGAAAAGAATAGGTCCGAGCACTGAACCTTGAGGCACCCCGCTCGTGACATCGATACTTTTCGACAATACTCCGTCAATGCGAACTCGCACGTGCCGATCGGTCAGATAATCTGTTAGCCACGATAGTAAGTTACCTGTTATTCCATATCGCACTAGCTTTTGCAGAAGCAAGCTGTGGTCGACCTTGTCAAAAGCCTTTGAAATATCAATATAACAAGCATGTACCGTATAGCCTTGATCGAGCGACATCGTCCAATCATTTAGTGTGATCAGTAAATTCGAAAGACAAGATCTGGTCCGGCGGAACCCGTGTTGTGCTGCTGACAAAAGACGTCGTGCTTCAAGCTGACCCACAATACATTCAGATATAATGCGCTCCATAATTTTTAAAATACATGGTAGCATCGTTACAGGTCTGTAATTTGCTGCGTCAGAACGACTGCCACCTTTATACATTGGTGTTACCACACCCGCTTTCCAAGCCAAAGGTACACAACCTTCACCAAGACTCTGGATGAAAACCGCAGCTAAGCTATTTGAAAGCTCTCTATAACACACATGAAGAATCGCTGGGGTAATATTGTCCTCCCCGGGAGATTTCTTTGTATTCAATCGACGTAAATGTCGCTCTACCACCAGTTGATTGATCACGGGCTCAGTTAGTGGTTCTACAGTGTTTGATAATTCATTATGCAATAATTGCTTTTTAGGGCAGTAGACTTGAGAGTAAAAGCACGCAAGCGCATCCGCCGTCTCTTGGACTGTGACAGTCAAACCTTCTGCTGTCATGATCGGGAAAACACCTGGTTTAACTTTGGTTCTGTCATTCACAATTTTGTACAATAGTTTCGGATTCGCTTCCATTCGTTCCACCATATGTTGCTGGTACTGTTTGTTGTCCTGCCGAATTAGGGTGGTGACTCTGTTACGTATTCTGCAAAATTGTAACCAAGATGTAGGGGTGACGTTATTGCAATGAGTAACCCAAGCACGCCTTTTCAATGAAATCCATTTTCTAGTTCTGCTGCGAACAGAGAAACGGAGGGTGTGGACATCTTTCCTCTGAATATATCGAGATTTCGACTGGATTTGCATCTGAAGGTAGTTTATCAGAGAGTTGTAATGTGTATTTGAGTCACTAGAATCAAGTTGAACATCATTCACCTCACAAAGTGCTTCTTTGAGTCTCCAAAAGTCGACTCTACGGATGATTTTAGATTCGTCACTGTGTCTCGATGCACTGCAGACATAATCGAACACGAGCATCACATGGTCACTCCGTCCCAATGGAGCTTCATAGTGTACTAATTCAATAGCTGATTCGTTAGAAGTCAAAACTAGGTCCAAAACAGAGGGCCGGTCTGTCCCTCGCATTCGTGTGTGGTTGCAAACGAGATTGTATAGGGGGACAAGATCGAATACTTCTTGAAATTTGTGTTCCAGTGAGGTAATTGGGTGTTGTTTTCTCGAGTATAGCTGCGGGAGGTTGAAATCCCCCATATTCAATATTTGAGCATGTGGCCGAGCGCTGATGCGCTGAAGTCTTTCAACTAACACATCATTATGATCGACGGTCGAAGTTGGTGAGCGATATATAACCCCAATTCAATTCAATTCAATTCAATTTTAATGGTCTAAAAAGCATATAGCTTTACAAAAAACAACAGAATAATATGACAACAACGAATAATATAACAAGCAAAAACGGGATTAGATTGCTTACTGGTGTTTGTTGACAACGACTACAGGCGATGATTGCACAATCGGCGTAATTTATCGTCCACCAGCAGCCCCGGAAGTTTATAATACGAATCTACTCGACAAGCTACGCTTGATTGCCTCGAGATATCATAACAGAATCTTGATCATGGGAGACTTTAATCTGCCTAACTTGCTGAAGACGAACAAAATTTCTCAAACCTCCACTGCTTCCATCTTTCAGCAGCTGTTTGACGAAATTCCTTTGTATAATCACGTTGAAAGCAATACAAGATACAGAGGGAGAGATATGCCTTCAATGCTCGATCTTATCTTGACAACTGAAGAGGACTCCGTCGAAAGCATTACATACGATTGTCCTCTAGGTTCGAGCGACCATTTGGTCTTGAATTTTGACTACCTATGTCGAGCAGAGCGAGCAAACGATAGAACAAAATTCATCAGAAAGGTATGCCTATCAAAATTATCAAACGCCCTAAGTTTGATTAACGATTGGCAAATTGAAGGCATAGGAGTACAAGAGCAGTGGTGTAGCATTTTGACCAATCTACACCGGGAAATCAACTCACACTCGGCATTCGTACCAAAACAGTGTGGAAAGGCATTCGAATTTAAAATCCGCAGTCGCACTCGGAAATGGATTAAACTGCGAAATAAGGCTTGGATAAACCATCGCCAGTTAACCACCGATGCCACATGGGAGACCTTTAGAAAACTAAGAAACCAGGTCATCAAACTTATGGCTGAAGACAAAATACAGTATCAAGCTGTCATAATGTCTAAAATGGAACGGAATCCCAAGCTTCTTTACCAGATTGTGAACAAGCAGTGTTCAGTGAAACCAGGAGTTGCGGCCTTGCGGACGCCCACTGGAATGACCACAAATGCAGCTGACACCGCGGATGCTTTGGTAAATTATTATGCAACAGTATTTTGTCCAAAGGAAGCGTGGATATACAAATGGATCCACAAATAACACATCCTCTACCATTGGACACAATAACCATCAACAAAGAAGAGGTGCTGGGAACACTACTATCGTTGAATCCCAGAAAATCCCCTGGTTGTGATAAAATTACCCCGAATATACTCAAGCATTGTGCACAATCTCTATGCGGACCTCTAACTCAGTTATTCTGCGAATCGTTGTCGCAACGTGTCATACCGACTGAATGGAAATCTGGTATAATCTCCCCGATTTTCAAAGGCGGGGTGCGTTCGGAGCCCGCAAATTACAGACCTGTTACTTTGTTGTCCGCCGTATCCAAGATACTCGAAAGGATCGTGGCAAAAAAACTGAGCAAATACCTTGAGGAAAATAAGCTATTTTCGGGAGCCCAACACGGTTTTAGAAGGGGATACTCCTGCCTTACTAACCTTCTCCTCACCATTGACGACTGGACTCGAGCAGTGGATGCTGGGGATACTATCCATGTATGTTACCTCGATATGTCGAAAGCGTTTGACCGTGTAAACCACAGTATTCTCTTGCAGAAGCTGGAACGTTGTGGTATCACTGGCAGTCTGTTAGCATGGTTAGAAAATTACCTGACTGATCAGTTTGTTCAAGTTTCTGTGGACGGTGCTCTATCGAAGTCGGTAGCCGTGACAAGTGGAGTGCCTCAGGGATCCGTCCTCGGACCAATCCTCTTCGCGCTTTATGCTAATGACATACCAGCTCTCATCAAATGCAAGATCGTACTGTTCGCAGACGATATAAAAGTTTGGTCTAAGATACGTAAGTCGGAAGACTGCGAACTGCTCCAGAAGGATCTGGACAACCTCCAGG
>JACCGJ010012584.1:0-14702 GCA_013407085.1 Atriophallophorus winterbourni
ACTTCGCTTTGGGATTTAAAGCGAAGCGAAGTTGCGAAGCGAAGCGAATATTGTTGAATATTCGCCTCGCTTCGAAGTGCACTTCGAATATTCGCTTTGATACTATTCGCCATTGCGAAGGGCAGTTAGGGCACTTCGAAAATTCGCTTCGCACTTCGCTCCAAAAAAGTGACATTCGTTATTGTCTGAATCAGTCTGCTGGTCAGGGAAACAAAAAGCTCGCAGCTAGCGACCTGTCATTAACTTTGCAACCTGTGGTTTTAGGCCTCGTTAAAGTGTGATCGATGGCAGACAGAGGTTTAGAAGTTCAGTTCATTATTTATTAGGTTCAGTTATTGATTGTGTCCGTACGACAAGATCCAATTTAATTGGGTAGATAAGTGAATATATACATATGCATGCTTGGAGTCAGGCAAACTGACTAACGGTTGGAAAGGTTACAAGCGAGCTTATTTAATTCCAGGGTATGTATGCATGTATGTACGTACGTATGTATAGGGGTGATGTTACTTGGTATTCTCAGTTAAAGAACGTGATGCATGCATGCATGGAAGCCCAAGCCTGATCCAGACAAAGTGCCGCACAGTTAGAAACCGCACGTGGGCTAAAATACTGTCGAGTTTCCCAGGAAGAACATGAAAATGATAATGAGACTTCAGCGTGTTTCAGTATGCAGCTCACTACCGGTGGCCAATCAATTTAAGAACGTGATACATTGAACGTATGTATTAAACGACAAGCCGGATCCAGGCAAAGTCCTGCGCAGTCATAGATTACGACAGTGAAAGCCACAGGGAGGTTGTCATGTCGCTCTACTCGTTCACAACACCTGCTGGAATGCGCTTGATTCGAGGTGTGGGTACCTCATCCCAGTGTGTCTGTGCCTAATCCTTTAAATGCTCAGTAGCATTTTAGGTCCCACTCTTCCCCATCTTTTTAGCATATCATGGTTGTATGGCAGTTAAGCACCCCATGACGATGATGAATAATCTTATGCACAAGAACGAAATGCTCTAATGTTCATTTATTAACATGACAATCGCTCAATTCGTGCCAAAGCGGATGAACGATTTTTGAAAAGAATTGGTAAAGATAGGAGCCGCACCGCTTTTGGTTGAGGACGCGCGTACGATGGTGTGTGTTCCATCTCATACGCTTGCCAACTCCAGATGACGACAACCAGGGTAATAAATCGGTTGAGGAAATCGTTACTCTACTGTGGATGTGTGCGGTTTACACATCACAATGTGGATTTTCATGAAGTCTGTGGTTTGTTTTACCATCATGCAGGCATGTGCAATTGTGCGGTATCACAGCACTGTGCTAAAGCGATTTGACGCAGGAACGTAGCTGCATGTGGAAATACGTTGGAGTCTCATTGCTATTTTCTCATTTTCTGTCTAGACTTGGACAACCTGACACTAGCGAAGACAACTTGCAGTGTATAACTGTACGGCATTTTGCCTGTGTCAAGGCATGCGATTTCATAAACAAATTCACAGCCTGAGGAAAACGTTACGCTCTCGCATTTATTTTCGAGAAATGAAGGTCAAAACAAATGTCACATCTGGTGAGGCTTGGGTATCCGAGTTAATCACATTTTCCAAATGTGCAACTGCAGCGAAATTCTAAATCGCAAACTTTCCAACACCGCTTGTTAGCACTGCACGACCCCGCTGTGTAACATGAACCGAGATGTATGAAATTACATACACTGAAACACTACAAATAGACAAATAACTTTCACATGCTTGAAGACATACAAACAAAACAGTATGCCGAAAAACGACAGAAAAATTTACCTGAATAAAGTGCGCAGTGAACGTGTTACAGTTAAAAGTCAGCAAATGGTAAGCGTCACCGCGGTATTCATCAGCCAGGCTGACCAACAGACGTTGCACAGCGGCTGGGGAAAGGTAGGTATTGCCCACATAGAGGGTTTCTCTGTAAAGAGAAAGCAGCAGTTCAGATGCCATTCACAGGATGCGATACAGATTATATTATAACGTAATATGCCAGTGGGGGACAGCCTATTCGTGGAGAATTCGTAAGAGTGTAATTATGTATGCGTGAAATCACAAACAGGGAGCCTTAGACAGCACGCAAGATGAAATACTGTTATGATTCCCGGGTTTATGCAAATACAGATAAATAATAGCAGTGACGCTACGGCGTGTAACCACATTAGACAAGCTGCGGAGTCTGCTGAAGTTATAACACGCTGTAGAGTACATCATACATCTAGTTACAGATGTTCAGCAATCTTAAATTACTGCAGCAAGATAAATTTAAAAGTTTAGCCCACTTCATTGATGCCACATCCATAGTACATCAGCGAGAAGTACTGGATGCCACCGAGTAAACACAAGAACTAAGAGCTACTTGGTGAAGAATGTTTGGTTAAACCTATAATGAGAAAGCGAGTGCATAAAGTATCACCAATAAATTGAGGACCAACACAAGAAAAGATAAATGGGCGAATTTCTCCATAATTGTGCCGCTAATGCATTATCGCTGAAAGGGGCTGTATATACAAATAGCACCTCGTAGTAACAAGCTAATATACTGAAAGAGCACAAACAAAACTGACAAAATTACACATCTCATAGCAACATTTTTGGAAACCTTTTGGTGAAATGCTATTAAAAACGATTGAGCCTGATCACAGTTACAATGCAAACCGAAAGCTATACCCGGTGTGAAGCAGGAAAAGCAGATAAGCAAACGCGTAAAACGAAATCGGGTAACAGAAATATGCAAATGCGCACAAAGCAGCCTGTTTTCGTAGTTTTAGTGCATGCGATTTTGATATTTTTGGTTTTTTCGTATCAAATACAATACAGTGATATAGGATAACAATTATGATGCATATAATAAACTACATTGGCGCCAGTGATTTCCGTCTGTAGCCAAATCGCGCGAGGTTTTCAATCAACTATTAGGTGGATTTGTTGGAACCCACCAAGGAAAAGGAATATATCAAACTGAGCCTAGTGCTACGGTGCGCTTCTTCATCCAAGCACGTCAAGGTATTAACTGGCCAACCAGTCGTTTCTTTCTGCATCTACCGGCCTCAGTCAATAAAGCGTGGTACAGTAAGCGATGACAAGGCATTAGTGTACAAGTCGAAACCGTCGCAAACGAGCTAGCATCAGTGTTTCGCTTTGTCAGTCCTAGCATCTGGTGATGATGCCGTCAAATGCGAGCAATCCTACTCCGGTAACGGGTGCCAAAAATAGAAATCACATGGACATCTTCCGCTCGGTAAGACTAGGTAATAACTGAGACACAAGCTGATAGTGAAAAATCAACATTTCCAGAGAGTTAAACTATTTGTAAGTCATGACTATTTGTGATTAACTGATCAAATGTGCGTGGAAAACAAGACTTTACAAATCATCAAGTTTAACAAAGAATGTTCACGCACAGTAATATGTATTTCACAAAACTAATTTTTTCATTATGGAAGGCGAGCTATCCGACCAAGAGACTTTCTTTCTCCTCCTGGAGGATGAGTCGACTTTAATGAAGATTCTTGGGAATTTGGGTACAAAGCGGCGTCCCCAGCACAACTCGGCGTTTGTTTGAGTCAGCTTCTCTAGCCTTTGCACAACCAAGTGCGACCTGCAAGGCAGCAGGGAGTTGCCAGAAAGAGGTGGTGTGCACCAGCTAACCGTCTACCAGACTCTGTTCCAGATTTTTCCTCAGGGTTTTCTCCCGAAGACTTTCCCGCAAGGCAGAAGAGGTTTAAAATCAGGATTTTCCTTCCCTTTAATGAAATACCTTTCCAGGCTAATAAGCTACATCTGCCCGAAGCAAACTGTTTTTCAGTCGCCAGTCACTCGCCCTCGCCCCTTCTCCTGTTGGTAGAATCAGTTCGGGAAGCCACTCGTAAAGGCCAGAAGCTGGACTTGGTTGTTAGAGGCTATTTGAGATGCGCGTCATATGGAAGCATTTTATAGACAGTGGAAGCTTATCCCCACATACACCCCCGGCTATAACAACGTTTTGAACATTGGTGATGGACATTTTTTGTCTCGATTTGACAAGATCGGCTTCAAAATCAATAGACCCGGGGACCCATGTCTACCGCGCCCGCAAGCTTGTGTGCAAGAACGACTGTTTTTCCTAACCATTTTTCCTTTAATAACGAAAACTATGAATGGCCGTATGGCGACAGCTATGACAAACCAAAATAAGAATAACGTTAAATGGCAACAAAATACTGAATTGGCACTACGGTATAAGCGACTTGAACAATCAAATAATACAAGCTAATAAATGAATGGCATTTAATGCTGAATACAGGAGCAAAGACGTACTTGAACATAAATCCATCCGATATGATAGTGGCCTCTTTCGGCTCGGTTTCAAAAATGCCACTAGTCGGAAAAGGGTGTCCACCATAGCCATATTCTGAAAAGGTTTAGACGGAAAACAAGTACCTTGCTCGTACACGACAGTTCCAGTGTGATAAGCACCTACTTTCATTCCATTAGGCCACAGCTATCGCTACAAAATTAACGCTTGGATACATACTATACTGTAAACGTTAACAAATACTGGTTCGCCCAAATTTGCAGGACATAAAATGCCATCGAGACCGTTGCTCGTATCTTTTTTATTGGAGCACATTAACAAAAGATAAATTTCAGATAAAGGGACATCAGCAATGGGTCTAAAAATGAAAAAGATAAAGCGGTAGGTCAATGATTGGATAACACTGGTAAAAACTCAAAATCAATTTGAAACCGAGTAAAGCTAATTGAATCCTTCAGTGTCGCTGACACTTCGATGGCGCATGTGTTTAAAAAAACCGTATGGAGTTGTGTAAATTGTTGCACGGTTGGTACCAAAGGTGTGATGAGATACCTCAAGGTGTCCCACGACTGAACAGATATAAGAAAGTAATAACAGCATGTTGAAATGTTGTTGATTGACCGATTCAAAAAAGTTAGCGTGGTTTTGTAGTTGTACAAGATGATCACTGCTGGATGCAGATAAATCGCTAAATGTTCTCGATAATGAGAATTGCTTTGTTCACTGCATCGTACACGCTTCTTATTATGCATGTTAACTAATCAGAAAAGAGATCTCCAGCAGAAAATAGCATTTCTCATATGCTAAAGTGTACGGTCAATTCAGTAGCGGTACGTGTTAAATCATAAGCCTTGTCAAGACAAAGTCCCGTCAATCATAAACCACACTTGGGTTGTAACGTTCTTTATACGATCCGAATTAAGTTGAAAAGGAAGACGGGTTTGAGTGGAGTAAGCAACGCTTTGCAATTCTAAGAATGAGCGTACAATAGCTGAAATGTAAACAAGCTGTGTTAGTCAATGGCATATAGAAAGTATACAATAAACAATCATGACATTCACCCGGGCTTTGAAATGGAAGACAATCTTTCGTGCTGGATGAGGTTAACACAGAAAAATCAAGCTTCTCGAGTTCTCAAATTGTAAGGACGGATGCGTTGTTGTTGTTCCAAAATTTGAGGGTAACACAGAGAGTGAATTTCGGTGGGGGGTGTACACATAATGGGTCATCTAGATCAGGATTGGCATTTTGAACATCCGACTGTTCACGGTGTTGGGTTATTACTGGAGTATCAGACGTAGTAGGAAAAACCGGTGTGGAATTTCTGACTGTTGGGGCTAGGCGGCGTAAAGACGCTGTCTCAGTCTTACCATCTTGATGAGCAATGTGTGTATAGAGTGGGTTGCAAGTCAATAGTTGTACTTCCTCCACCAACGGTTGGTATTTAGAAGATCGGTCGCATTGTTGTAAAAGTACAGGACCCGGTGTCGTCAGCCAAGAAGGTAAGGATGTTCCTGTGGTAGAACGCCGAGCATATTGAAACATGCGTTGATGAGGGGTGCAATTGATCGACTTACATAGTAATGATCGTATGCAATGAAGTGCTTCAGGTAGGACTAGCTCCCAACGATTTGGAGGTAAATTACGGGTTTGTAATGCTAGGCATATTGTCTTCCAAATGGTACCGTTGAGGCATTCAACCTGACCGTTTCCTTGTGGGTTATAGGCCGCGGTGTGGCTCATAGCGACGCCTTTCTTAAGCAGAAAACTCTTGAGTTGGGAAGACATAAAAGACTGTCTTCGGTCTGAATGAATGTATGCTGGTATCCCAAAGAGGCAGACAAGTTGTGTAAGGCATTCAGTTACAGTGGCTGATGATAAATCGGCACAGGCAAATGGGAACCGCGAGAATTCATCGATTAATGTGAGCAGGTAGCGGTTGCGTGAAGCAGATGGTAACGGACCTTTAAAATCTATGCTCAAACGTTCGAATGGTTGCGTGGTTTTAATCAGCTTACCAGGTGATTTGAAAAATCTTGGTTTCAGTTCTGCACAGACTTTGCAGTTGGATATAACACGTCTGACATCATCAATAGAATATGGAAGGTTTTTACATCGAATGAAATGGAAAAAACGAGTGATCCCTGGGTGGAAAGTGAGCTGTGCCGTTTTTCGAGCTGATCTGAATTCGAAGTTGATACACACACTTTACGGGTTAAAGTGTCAGCGACATGGTTCTCCGTACCTGGACGATATATGATATCATATTTGTATTCCGATAGTTCTATATTCCAACGTTGGATTTTGTCATTCTTAATTTTACTTTTCTGGCCGACGCTAAACATGAAGGAAACCGAACGTTGTTCGGTTATCAGTTTGAATGGTCTACCTAGAAGATAATGTCGCCATTTTCGGATGGACTCCACGATAGGGTATGCTTCTTTTTCGACGGCAGAGTGATTTTTCTCGCTTGTATTGAGAGTTCGTGAGAATAAGGCAACCGGACGATGGTTTTGACTCAGAGAAGCAGCAATGGCTATATCCGAAGCATCGGTTTCTACTACCAAAGGTTCATCATAGCCAATTGTAATTAGCATAGAGTTTTCAAGTTCAATCTTTAGGTTATCAAAGGTAGTCTTGACTTCTTCCGGCAAAGGAAATATCTTGTTCTTGACAAGTTTGTTTATCTTGTCTGAGAATGAAGGTATCCAGTGTGAGTAATAAGCAAACATGCCAATAACCCGCTGTAATTCTTGTGTAGTACGCGGGTAAGGTAGCCGGCGGATAGGTTCCATTCTTTCTGGATCTGGTCTTATGGTACCATTCGAAACTTTATAACCTAGAAGACATATCTCAGTTGAGGAAGTGATGCACTTTTTATTATTGAGTGTGATACCATATCTTTTTGTGGCATTTAGAAAACGTTCCAGGTTCAAATCGTGTCCAGGTTAAAACAGATAAAGAAAATGGCAATAAGGCTCCAGTGTGTTTCCGCATGCACCTCAGTACCGTGTTAATTGCACAGTATAGAAGTACTGCACGATTATGCATCCGTAGAGGAGCAGCTGATTAATGAAATCTAGTCCAATTGAACATCATTTTCCACTCAATGGATGGGAGAAAAATTGTAGCAAATTGATATCACATGAGGATATTACAGTATCCTTCATTGAAAATACATCTAATTTTGATACCCCTTTTACTTTACGTCTTCAGGCAAACAAACGGCCGAACGATCAAATACTGTATAATAATGAACCATAAAATTTATCCTATGTTCTTTTTAGCATGTGAAAAGTTCATGTGTTCTCGTTTTAATTCTAATGTCGCATAATAATACATTTTGAACTTACCAGCAAACAACGTTTTGTTAAGTTCAACTATAAATTTAGAGATTGTCTCACCTCAACATTGAATTAGGATCACGAACATTTATTGGCTGGAATAGACACGAATATGTTCGTGATTGATATTAGCGGCGCAATCTTTCACGAAAAGCTATCGGCCATCCTCAATCTATATTTGTAAGATTTCGAAATATTATCAATCTTTAAACTACTTGGAGGTTCTCAGTTGCGCATTGTGAAAAAATGCACTTGACCAACATTCTCCAGGCCTTGGCAACCGTGTAGTATGTCGCCTTCAACAAGAACAATGGAACCTACTTCAACTTTATCATGTACCCTCTTCATGGTATACTTGTTGGCACATCGACTGTAAAGACTCTAGGCACAAAATCGATATTGATAAGTGTCCCAGTCCTATACCGCTAATCAATTGGCAGTTAGGAAACCCAGGACACACATGTTTACCGTTGTTAAAAGCAGTCATAGATTGATTGTCGGATTCTACCCGAGTGCAGAAGATGAGCCTTCGCATTGATTTCAACAGTCTCAGTCTAGGCGCGCTTGCAAGCTGAAGACATAGTAAAACATGATCGGCAGTTTTTAACATCATATGTAGCTTATACTGATGGTGTCAAACCCCGTTCAGCATTCGGAGCGAAGTAACGCCTATGGTAGTGATTTTGATGAAACAAGTCAGAACGATTTTGTCGTGATCTTATAATTGTTTCCGTGCCTTTCGTACACGGGTGTGCAATTGTGCAGTGCGTCTAACGCCATGCTAAATTGATTTGTTAACATAACTGAGCTGCATGCAGAAACACGCTGGAGCCTCAGTACGATGTCTATTTCCTTCGCATATATATCTAGGTCTGAGCAACCGGACAGTCTATTGGCTTACATGCAGTTTATGACTATGCGACACCTTGTATGGATCAGGCTTGTGATTTCATATATATTGTCTCTCTCAGATACTCCCCATCGAATTTTTCACTGTAACCGAAAACCCGTACATACTCAGCTTACACCATCATTATTGTTCGAAAGTAAAGATCTGATATCGGAAGTGTCAAGCAAATGGGAGATAATTAGCAGATAATCAACGGTGTACACAAGAGTATGCATGAAAGCACAAGCCTAATCCAGGCAAAGTGCCGCACAGTCAAAGACTGCACGTGGGCTAGGATACTGTCAGGTTGCTCAGGCCTAGACAGATATGAGGAAGAAAAAAGAACAGGAAATGATAGTGAGACTCCAGCCTGTTTCAGCATGCAGCTCACTACCTCTGGCCAATCAATTTAGCACGATGTTTGTCGCACAGCGCAAAGTACTGCACGATTGCACATCCGTGCACGTGCACAAGAGACAACCGAGTATAAAAACAACTCAAATTTTCGGTGTTTGTGGACGATAAATTATAGCCAAAAAGCGATATAGCGAAAAATTCTATAACAAACTAAAATATGCATCGACACAAATGAGCAGGGTTTACAGCTATATCACGTACAAATTCAACCACTTTTTTAGGAAAATCTTTTGGATACTATTCCGGATATTTCAGGCAATGGTACCTTCATTTCCGTGTATGATTCTTTGAACTTGAGCGACTTGACAGCATCTTAGACAATATGGTTAAACGAGTTGAACCCCAGGTAAACAATTCATCATCAGCATTATCAACATCACCAGAGACAGCATTACACAGGTAGCATGTATCAAATGCTTGACTACGATACAACCATGAAAAAAGTAAAATCATGAAAGATGGGGAAGAGTGGGACTTAAATAGTTACGGATTCAATGGAAGAGTAATAACAAACAAACTGGGATAATGTACCTACACATCAACTGGAACATGCATTCAATCAATTTTCGTAAACGAGTAGAGTAACATTACCACGACAGCTTCCTTGCGGCTTTCCCTGCCATTTATAATAAAAAAGCTTTCCTTGCCACCCCAGTTGACAACATACAAGGTTAAGCAAACACTCCAAGATGCTTAGTGCAAGACCGCCATTGATCAAGGTTTTGAGACATATCCTGAAGCGTAGCTAAAGATTGCGAAATTTGGTCGCGGGAAAACCGGCCAGGAAGACGTGCTGCGTCGACTTTGGAAACGTTACTAGTCAGGGTTTTTCGCTGCCTATGCCACGTTACGGTTTGGTCACCACTAGATTTATGCCAAACGGGATGTGGAGTCGCAAAAAGAATCCATTTCGGTGGTCCGGGATCCGCAAAACGTGACCCAATCAGCGTAACCTAAGCAGATTGATCTGCTACTCAACATCAACATTACTACCAAAGAGCTTATTTCGTAGAGCATTGGCGCGTATGCGATTGTAAAAGCTAACTCCATGAATGTTGCGGAGAGATTGGTTGTCAGGAAAACAGTTGATGGGTGCAATTCTTCGCAGTCCACCTGTAGTACAAAATCGATCATGATTGGCGATTGCGTCAGTACAAGCGCAAGGCTAGATCATATACAGGTAGTACATAGTGAGAAACTGTACGTGAGCCATCAACTTTCCTTGACCTAGACAGATATCTCTATTTTTCTCAACAAGTTTAATGGATTTTCGCTTCGCCTTTTTCCCGATACTGCACTTACGTTCCTCTAATTTTCAAGATACATGTATACGAAACTACCCCGATTCATCTCCCGCTGTATTGACTGTTATTGTACATATAATCACACCCGTTACGAAACTTTTGCAAATGACACCGAACCTGCTGAACTCTAACCGACCCCCTGTATTGACTATCCTATGGTTATATTTTAGGCTCATAGCTTTTTGTATTATAATATCATCCCTACTTCGGTGTAGGCAACCGGGTAGTATCATGCCTACGTTCAACGATGACGATGATGACAACGCTTTGTACCCCCCCTTCTCGCTTTGTACATCTCATTGTTTATGTTGAACGGCACCATATCTGTATCAGATTGTGCAAATATAATAATAATAATATAATCATCATCATCATGAAGCACAAGTCTGGAGCCAGACAATGTGCCAAGCAATATGAAGCAGGAAAAGCAGATAAGCAAGCGCGTGGAAAAGGGAAAGCAGACAAGCAGAATACGCAAAAGCAAATGCACAAAAAGCAGCTTGTTTATGTAGTTTCACTGCATGCGATTTTTTGGTTTGTTTTTGTTTTTTGTGTTTTTATGTAAAATAATACCGAATGAAAAAATTATGACACACTTAATAAAATACACTGGCGCCACTGATTTCGGTTTGTAGCCATATCGCGTAAGGTTTCCAGCCAACTATTAGGTGGAGCTTTTGGACCGCACCCAGGCAAACGAATACGCCCAACTGAGTCTAGCGCTACGGTGAGTTTCTTCATCCCAACGCGCCACATCATGGATATATATATATTTACACAATCATTTAAAAATGAAAAAGTGCCAGCCGGCAATGCACGAGAAAAAGAAAGAAAAAAAGTACAATATGAGGGGGAATTTTTTTTGTCCATTGTTCCACATGTCGATTTTTTCATTTTTTTGTTTTTATATTTTTTTACAAAGTTGAGGGGGGAACACAAAATAGAATGCACTCTCTCCACTGTTGCCGGTTCGCAGCCATCGTCGACAGCGTGTCAAGCCACAGACACTCACTATCCCTTGGACCCCACCCAGGAAGCCGCGTTCGTCCGACCCGAGCTAAACCCGACGTCAAGCGTTTTAAGGCCTTCTTCCAGGTCAGCGGTTGTCCACCTGAACACCGCGCCAGCCTGGGCCAACCGACACACGCAGCGCGCGGAAGGGTAGGCGCTCGGGCTTCATTCTCAAGACATGCCCTAGCCAGCGGAGACGGGAACGGTCGATTAGGTCTCGTAGCATCAGGCTGTCCCCACCTAGAACACGGTGCCTCACTTCAACGTTGCTAGTGCGGTGTTGCCACCACACTCGTGCAAGCCTCCGTAAACATCGATGTTTAAACACCTCCTCTGCGCGTACTGCCCAGCTCTCGCACCCGTAAAGCAAGACCGACCTGACTGAGGCCAGGTAAACTCTCCCCTTGAGTCTCAAACTCACGTCAGACCGCTTCTAGAGATGACCTAGACTAGTGAACGCGAAGCGAGCTCTCGCAATGCGAGAGCCGATCTCACTTTCCAGCCCTCCTCCCGCCGTGATGCAGCTACCAAGATAGGTGAACTGTTCCACCCAGTCCAGACTGAGGTCATCGACCGTCAGAGTGGGCTGCAACCCCTCCCAATCTTGAAGAAGAACCTTACACTTAGTTGGAGCTAAGTGCAATCCGTACTTAGACGCCTCCAATGCTAGCTGGTTCAGGGCATTCTGTAGGAACACCGGATCATCACCAAGCAAAGCAATGTCATCGGCATAATCAAGGTCAGTGACACGGTTACCTGGAAGTAGCTCGATCCCACCCTCAGTGAAGCTACGGAGAGCATTCTGGAGGACATCCTCGATCGCAAAGTTGAACAAGAATGGGGACAGCGGACCGCCCTGGCGCACGCCACTGGTTGTGAGGAACGCCGGCGATAGGCTGCCGTAGACCCTGACCCTCCCTGATGAATGAGAATAGAGCTCCTTCAAGATGGCGACATACTTAGGAGGGATGCCACTCCTAAGCAAGCAGTTCCAAAGAGTAGTTCTGTCCACCGAGTCGAACGCAGCCCGGATGTCCAGAAAAGCTATGATGGTTGGTCGCCGGTACAGGTGTCTGTGCTCTAATAACTGTCGCAGGACAAAAAGCTGATCCACGCATCCTCGCCCCGGGCGGAATCCAGCCTGTTCCTCACGGCAACGTAACTCCCGAAGGGGCGATAGCCGACGAAGGAGGATGGAAACCAGGAGTTTAGACGCGACAGGAGTCAGGGATATCCCACGATGATTGGAACACAGATTCCGTGCGCCCTTCTTAAAGATTGGGATAACCGTCGATTCACCCCATGACGCCGGGACCCGCTTCTCAGCCCATACTTTGGTAAACAAATCACGTAACTCCGCTGCCACAAGATCACCTCCCTCCTTAAACAAAATCGGGAGGAGGTCGTCAGGACCAGGTGACTTGTGGAGCTTCAGTGCTCGAATTACCTCTCTCACCTCCTGGAGATCAGGAGCGGCTAAGGAAACGGGCCAAGGCGTGCAAATCGGTCTCAGGCGGCGAGGTCGGAGGAGGTGGCTGGCTGAACTGAGCACCAAAGTGCTCAGCCCATCGTTCTAAGCGTCTACTAAGATTGGTGATCGGCGAGCCGTTAGTTTCGCAAATAGTCTCGCTCACTGTGTTCAGTTTCGAACCAGTAGCTCTAATTAACTGAAACAATTTGCGAGTATTGCCCGATGCGGCTGCAACCTCCATCTCACAAGCAAGTTG
This sequence comes from Atriophallophorus winterbourni, assembly GCA_013407085.1. Lineage (NCBI taxonomy): Eukaryota > Metazoa > Platyhelminthes > Trematoda > Plagiorchiida > Microphallidae > Atriophallophorus > Atriophallophorus winterbourni. The sequence continues at coordinate 13,013 of JACCGJ010012584.1, forward strand.
CGTCCACCATAACTCGCGGTCATTCCTTAAGCTGGCCTTTAAGCGGGTATTGAATTCTCTCCGAGCACGGTTGTGTTCAGTGCCGGTAGGTAAAGTTCGACGGTGATCGATTAAAGCAAGTGACTGGGCCGAGATCCAAGAGCGTGGCAAAGCGCGGGTGGGTTGACAGCTTTCAGAAGTAGCACAGGACAGTGCTGTCCGAACGAAGTTCCAGTGCTGCTCAACATCAGACGGGGGCGCTTCTGCGAGCTCCCTGGTCGATGCATGATGGAACTGGGTTCTGACAGCGGGGAGCATCAAAGAGGCGGTGTCTACATGAGTTCGTCTTCGCGTGCCTTACCCCCAAATTGGAAGTTGACTGTCGCACAGACTAGCGCATGGTCTGAGTCCACACTGGTGGTCCAGTATGAACGACAATCCTTGATGCTACCACGCCACCTGTAGCTAATAGCAATGTGGTCAATTTGAGACCAGACGTGCTGTGATGGTGAGCGCCATGTGGTCATTCGACGCTGGGAACGCCGAAATGCCGTACTGGAGAGAAAGAGGCGGTGATCGCCACAGAATGTGAGCAATCGTTCTCCGTTATCTGAACGCCCGCCATCCAGCCCATACTGACCTCCAAGTTGGCGCTCGCATTCAGACAGGCGACCAACGCGAGCGTTGAGATCTCCTGCCATGATTACGACATCTGTCCTGCGTGCCTTGCGAAACAAACTATGCAACTTCTAATAGAAGTTGTCCTTACTGGGATCCACACTACAGTCCGTTGGAGCGTAGGCAGAAATCACAAACAAATCCCTCCGCGTTTCGCACCGCCTGTTCACCCGACAGTGGCCACGAAATCGTGCACCGCACAGTCTGTTGTCAACGGGAATCCACTCTAAGAGTGATTGCTCAGCACGGGAACTGAGCGCGATACCGACGCCAGCCAATCCGGCAGAGGAAGCATCCGGGTCACTAGAGAGGCGCAGGTGGAATCTGCTGTCTGGTTCAGCTGGTGAGACCAACTGACAGACGTCGCTTGTGTCACGGAAACGGGTTTCCGATAAGCAGCAGATATCAATGACTAACGTATCAAGCGTTCGTGCAAGGCCGGCCTGTTGTCCCGGTTTTAGCAAGGTCCGAACGTTAAACGAAGCTAACCAAAATGAAACCCGCGGGCGTAGAAGAGTTGCAGCAATCGACGGCTGTCTAGACGGCATGAGTCGTACATCAGGTAGAGAGAGCGAATCGGGGATGGTAACATGTGGAGAAAAGGCGGTAGAAGCAATAGAGGAGATAGAGTTAGGAATTTCTAGTACTGTTATTGTCATTGTTTGGGTGTGGGCGTGATACTACCCGGTTGCCCAGGCCGAAGTAGAGGAGTTGATCTTGAGGACTCCCACCTCAAGCCTTTGGCCCGAAAGCCTACCCCGCAAGGCAGCGGAGCGAGATTAAGGATCGCACCTATCGGGGCCGGATACTGTAGGTACAGTTCACAAGCCATTCGCGAGGTAGAGACCAATCAGGGACTCCCGACATCATCCCAACCAGTCGAGCCGGTGATCCTTGCGGATTCATACGCCTCTTCTGGTATACAATGTCCGCGAGGGACAAGGAGACAAGGAGACTGTGTTTGTCTGGCTTCTCCCCATTGACCAACCTGGTATGAGTAACTCTGAAGATGCCACGAAGACATCACCCAGTA
>JACCGJ010012585.1:0-32463 GCA_013407085.1 Atriophallophorus winterbourni
CTTGATTAGGAGTCTAAGACACGTGCTATCATATTCATACTCTAAATCACTCTGGAAGGTGCGGCGCTGTTCGAGGAGCACAAGGGACTCAGCAGAGATACAGCGGTGTGACGGTTGACAGGACATCATTCTGGGGCAAACTCGTAGAGAGCGCGCTTAAAATAGCGCAAATGACGATTCAGCTCGACCTATCTTTTGAAAGGGAAACCGATAGGGTTCCCTCATCTGCTTTTGTCTCAGGCATCATACATCTTTTGTGTCTAGTTGGGACGCACCTTTGTTGGTTTGTCCTTCGAATTGAGGTTGATTGTTGCGCAAACTACTGAAGCGTGGTCAGATCTACGCTGGGTGCCCAGTATCATCTGCAGTTTTTTGACACTACCTCGCCACATTAGCTTATCGCGATGGGGTCAAGCGGCGCCCAAGTCACGTTGTGATTGGGAATCGCCTGTAGCTAGTTGCGCTTGGAATGTCTAAAATTTTGGAACGAGAAGAGGCGGTGTCGTCACAGAAGACAACAATCTTCTCTCCATTGTCTGTACGGTGCATCTGACATTCCATACGTCCCTCCAATGAATCGCTCGGAGTGTCGCTATACCGCCAACTCAGGCATTAAAATCGCCGACAAGCATTACTATATCGCCTCTGCGTGCTTTTATTAAGAAGAGAGAACGAAGTTCTTCGTAGAATTCTTCCTTCACCTCATCTGCCCCACAGTTCGTGGGAGCGTAGGCCGAGATCACGAATAAGTTACGTCTCTCGTCGCTATGCTTGTTTACTCTGCTGTAACCCTGAAATCTCGCTGCGCACAGTCTGCTATTAACGGGTATCCAATCAATGAGGGAGGTTTCCGCTTTCTGGCTTAGAATAATCCCAACACCTGCTAGGCCGGCTGAGGAAGCAACGGGATCACTGGACACACGTAAGTAGAACCTACTCCCACGAGGCATAGGAGAACTCAGTTGCAATACCGAATCCGTGTCGCGAAGACGGGTTTCCGATAAGCAACATATGTCGATACCTAGTGTCTCTAGTGAGCGGGCTAGTCCAAGCTGTTGTTCTGGTTGTTGCAGGGTGCGGACATTGAACGATGCAAGCCTAATAGGGGCGCGCGGTCGAAGGAGAGCGTTGGGTATCGACACCTGTCTATGGACAGTTGACTGCGACGGAATGCGTCCAGCCTTGATGGTCCGAAGTGCATCAGGGAGAGAGGGTGAGGGGATGATGTGTGTTTGCGAAGTGGGTTCTGGAGAATAGCTTTCGAAGGTAGTATTCGTAGTGATAGTATGCGGCGTTGTCATCATCGTCATTCGTTGAACGTAGGCATGATACTACCCGGTTGCCTACACCGAAGTAGGGGAGATTTCGTTTAGGGGGTCCCACCCCGAGCCTTTAGCGCGATGGCTTTACCCACAAGGCAGTGGACGAGAGAGGTTCGCACCTATCGGTGGCCGGTGACCGACAAAGCGGTTCATACGCCCTTTTCTGGGAATTTCCAGTTCGGAGCCCGATAACCCCGTTGGTAGGTTGGTGACTGCAGTTTTTGCCTGTGCACCATACAATGTCCTTGGAGGACAAGGGGCAGTGACTTTTGAAGCGGCGAGTCACATCCGCCGCGTCGTGGTGTCATCATTGGATTTTTGTGGCTTTTTATAGGGAGAACGCTTGCCAGGCGAAAACCCACCACACCCTCAGACACCACCGCCGAACCTTTCGCTGAGCTCGGGGAACCGAGCCCACCCAGCTGGCACCAACGTGGAGGTATTTCGGCAAGCCAGCCAAAAGTCCTCCGGCGAGACGGACATGGCTCCATACATGGTTCATCAGTCGAAAGCTGTTATGGAGTTAAAGAAGTGCTTGACAATTTTTTCCAATTTTTATTTTTCTAATTCCCCTCACATTTGTCTACCCTATGGTAACCTGACACTTTATTATCTCAAGTATCATTTCATTGTGCTGCACTCTATTCATTTTATCATATTTGTATTTTGTGGAAAGAATAATGTATTGCTGAATATTCGTGTTCTATGAATAAACTCATTTTCTTTCTTTCTTTTCTTCTTCTTTTCTATTCTCTATTTCCTGTCTCATATCTGTCTAGGCCTGGGCAACCTGACAGTATCTTCGCCCACGTGCAGTCTCTAACTGTGCGGCACTTTGCCTGGATCAGACTTGTGCTTTCATACATATGTACATACCCTAGTGTAATAGTGGCAGTCCTTTCTAATGCGTGAGATGTCCTAGGTTGCGGAATGCTACGGTTGCCTAAAAATGTGTGGCCGTACTGCTTACAAATCGAGTTTAATTTTCTGCATTCTTCAGACTTGTTTTGTGTTTTATTCTTTTGAAACAAAAATAGACTCCGGCATTTGGTGAACCATATAGATTTTTGCTCCGTTTGTTTTATCATCATTATTTTGAAGCACATATCTGAAGCCAGGCAATACACCAAGCAACTTAAAGCGAGATAAACTGATAATAGAGTGATGTAAACTAGCGCACACAAAATGTTACATTAGCCTCACTGACCTCGGATCGCAACCATATCACTTGAGGTTTCTAAACATTAGTCACGGGAATTTTTCCAACTGGATATCGCATCGTCATAAATGTCGTTGGTTAGCCTAAGCGATATTTTTCGTACACTTTATGCTAACTCGTCCTCAGCACAACTGCTAGCAGAGATACAATTGCTGGAGTAAACGATGCTCCATGCTAGTTCTAGATTGACGACATCGAGTCAGAGTTGAGAGAGTTGCGCTGTTTCGGAGAAGTGTTTTACACTTGCTAAGTTCAAGTCCCCTGATTTGCCTTGATATCCCTCGTTAAGAGCTTCTCATGTCGCATAAGTGTCATCTCCTTAGTGAGAGATTCCGTCCTCTCAGCTGGCAGAAGTTCAACACTTGCGTGTTTAAGACTAACCGAGGCTTTCTTTGCGATATCATGGATTGTAAATTTAACATGGAAAGTCAATATAGAGTTTGTGATTTTGTTGGTTGACTCGCTTATCACAAATTGATTGGCATGTGGTTTGTCTCAAAATCGGTGTGCATTCAATGTTTTTGTACACCCGGCCATCACTTAGCAAATTATTCGCGCTAATAAATAAACAAAATGATGTTTTATTTTGTTTTGTCTTGTTTTACAGGCCATTGTGAATTTTCTATTGGTCTTCGGCACCAACTAGTTCTACTATGTTTGCAAAAATTTTTAAAGAAGATTTCATCTCTGCACTTACTGGTGGATTCTACTTCGATTTTTCCAAGAGTCATTTTATTAATCTTGTGCATATTTATACGTGGATACTATTTTTCGCCTTCCCTCTACTGACTTACATGGTTTGTTGCCACATCTATCTTCACACTTCATCAGCTATCACCTAGGTCACTTGTTGGGGGTTTGAGCTACTCTTGTCTCGTTTCTGGATTCATCTTGTGTATTAAGGGTGTGCTTTATCAGCTACATCGAACGCTCGATACAAAACAGCCTTTACCTGAAGCTCCTACCGAGGCTGAACCAACTCTGTAAGTTTTTGCAATTTAATTTTCTTATCTACTTTAGCATGTCTGCCAATGAATCGGAACCCCGCAAGATAATTTTTGATGAGACTTGCGGTGAAGAAACCATAGTAGACGAAGAGCTGGAAGAAAGATGCCGCCGTGTTGGTTTGGCTGGTTTGGATATGGCTGGTTAGTTTGACTGATTACTGTCTACCATTAATCTTTACCTCACAACTACAACATGATGATATTCTCATTTATAAGTAAGTGGATGGGATTAATACGTTGTATCCGTTTCGCAACAATCACGCATGCGAGATTCAGTTTGTAACATAGCCTCTAGATCAAAACAGTTTGTTTGAACGATATGACTGGGTGATAGGCGTTTTGCCGCTCTGTAATTACAGTTCACTTCACAGTTCAAATGGACCAGGGTTATAAATTCGAGGTTTTACAAGAAAGGACACAAGGATAATCAATAATCTTCACAAATATAATGCACACTCAACCCATCGGTTCTCAAAACTAAGCAACATTGTAGTTGTAGAAAGACTTCAAGATTGAATGCATTCTTCGTCTTCATGCATCTTTAGTGGTCTTATTTTTAAGTGCTTCGCAACCGATGATGGTGTATGCCCATTTACCCGTACTGTTACTTCAACAATTGATGTTATCGGCCAACATCTATAGTTAAAATGCTTGACTGCCAATAGTTTATTGATACTGTGTTCTGATATCTACCTGTTGGTACTATATGCATAGTTGGTTCTGTTATTGCTCGAGAGCATGTCCCGGGTTGTCTTAACTGGCTGTCGAAGTATAAAAATGGTTGCATCACGTAATGTCCACACCTGTTTCCGTATCTCTACCATAATGTTCACGACCTGGTCCATGTTCAGCATTCCAGAAATAGACCAATGACATACGTCTTGTTTGATATATTGTTTTCTAGATATGCTCGACGCCTCAAAAGAAAATCAATTGGTAACACCTAGAGAATCCTGTTTCATTTTTCATTCTGAGCCGGTTGCCAGTTCTGCGCAGCCTTTACAATCTATCTCTGGTCACCCATCTTCTGACGAAACAGCCGATCATGGTAAATTCGACGTTCAGGAAGTATGCCATTTATCCAGCGAGATCGATCCATCAAGGGGTAAGTGTTGCGTATGAATAGACTTCTCACTAAATATAATTACTGGCCACACGTATCAAGGTTGCAGTAAGCAAACTTCGAATTACCGTTGCTTTAAGAAAACTAGTATATGTTCCACATCTCGAATTGATTTAACTATGGTCCTGGAAGTAACCCGTGTACTTTGTACTCCGCTGCCATCAAAATAATTAGCAGCGAAAAAATGACAGCAATTGTTATCATGGAGTACCTCGTAACGCAACACTAAAATATATCAATAGATCGATAGATAGATATGAGTGTGTCACACCATTGCGCAGTCTAGAGTTTCACCCTTTGTCCCAACCTGATCTTTCACTGTCGTGGTATTTTTAATAATTAGGTGCTCTGGGAAATGTTGTGAAGGAAATATTAAATATCACGTGGGATGGTCCCACATCTAGCAACTACTCTACACTCTCTTAAGTGCTGCATGCATCCAAATGGTCTTCGATGTTAAATCCGTGTTAACTTTTCCCTGAATCTCATGTACAATTAAATAATCGTACACGGATACATGGATGTGCAATCATGCAGTACTTTGTGCTGTGCGGTTAACACCGTGCTATATTGATTGGCCAGACGTAGTGGACTGCATGCTGAAACAGGCTGGACTCTCACTACCATTTCCTCTTCTTTGTTCCTCATATCTGTCTAGGCCTGGACAACCTGACAGTATCTTAGCCCACGTACAGTCTCTCACTGTGCGGCACTTTGCCTGGATTAGGCTTGTGCTTTCATACATACATACATACATACATCATCGGCGACAGGTGATTTTTCGCGGAAATGCAATCAACAAAAACAGACATATTGTTCGTTTCATTTTGTTGCGCGTGCTTTTGTACTTCTCGATTTCGTGTTTTCTTTTTTACTCATACCGGTGCGTCACAATCAACCGCTTCTCACTGGCCCATTTTCGCTACTATAACCCTTTCTTTTGAACCAGCTGCTTCACGATATTTTATAGTGCACCATGCCGACAACCATACAAATAAGTGGTACCATTCCTGATCTTTATACTTATTTGCATGACTTGCACTTTTGTTTACACTATTATCTAGCGTTTCAGATCACAATTCTTCGCTATTCTGCTTATTTTAGAAGACTATTATTCTCTCCAATCCCTAGCAATGCCACACCCTGTCTCTATAACGGTGGATATTGGCCCACATTTGAATCGAACATCACCGGACCCGCCAAATTGTCAGCGTAGGTATTCCTTGGTGAGCGTCTCGTTGTTTACTTAGCAGTGGATACTTTAGATTCATTTTTTATCCGACTTGTACTATTTTACAGCAACCTCCGGACACCGTCATTGTAACTTCCCATTTGGGTCAACGGAAGCGCACAACCTCAGACGTCGTAAATCACGCGATCGAACGACATATTGCTCCGTTCCGTGATGTCACATTGATCCGCAGGACTTTATCGCTGCCGAATCGTTCCTTGTTTTCATTCCCTCGTCTTTCCTCTCGGCGGTCTTCAAGTTTAAGGGGCCGCACCGGTTTTTCTAGGTCACTACCGGCCGATCATTGTACATCCAGTTCGTCTCCCGTACGTTCACTCCTGCTGTACTGCCTAATTTGTTGCATTCACTACAATTTTGAGCAATTTTCGATAGTGGGGTCAAGGCACTGGATATCCATAATATTCGTCAACTAGATTTCATCGCTTCTTCTTGTGCCAACACGGCGGTGTCTATCAATATTTAGTCGTTCGTCAATTACAGTGCTGCTGAGTTCCATCAAGCTCAAATATTTGCATTTTATACTGATTCACGTGCTTTCATGCAGCGCTATCTGTGTCATCTAATTGTTTGCATGAATGTGCAACTGCGGTACTTTTGTACTACTCCGGCAACACCTTGCTAAATCGATTTGCCATCTTCGTAGTGAACTGTATGTGGAAACGCGCTATATAGTCTTAACGCCATTAATATTTTCATTCCTGTTCTGTCTAGGCTTGGGCAACCTGATAGCATCATAACCTGTGCGGCACTTCGCCAAAGCTGCATGTGGATACACGCTGAATTCTTACTGCTGTTTTATCTTCTCTCTAGGCAAGGGTAACCTGTCATTGTCAAGCCAACGCTCAGTCTCTGACTATGCTGCACTTTGCCTGCATCCAGGCTAATGATTTTACACATACATACATGGTATGGTATGGTATAAAAGCACAAGCCTGATCCAGGCAAAATGCCGCACAGTCAGAGACTGCACTTGGGCTAAGATACTGTCCGGTTGCCCAGGCCTAGACAGATATGCGGGGCGAAATAGAAATGGTTGTGAGACTCCAGCGTGTCTCAGCATGCAGCTCACTACCGTTAGCCAATCAATTTAGCACGATGTTAGTCGTACAGCACAGAAAAACTGCACGATTGCACATTCGCGCATACGTACATACATACATAGAGGATGCATTCTTTCGGATTTACTAACTAAGTACTAACTCGATTTGATAATATACCCCATTTTGCGCTCATCTCCAGATAAAACGTCGATCCCGTTCCTCTGAGAATGTTACTCTTCACGTGAAACCAAAGGCGCTTGATAATCAATTGCTACGTGACACTGAGAGTGTCGTAGATCGATCGCCGAAGGTTAACTCGAAGCAGTCATTCAAGCAATCGTTGCTTTGTGGTTCTGCGGCAGCTCCTGTGGCCGTGCCACCAGATGCAAGTGAGTTATTGATTTTCGCAGTTTTAAAACCTGACTTTATGATGTTTCTGTTACAAGTGCTTTCGATGAGTTTTCCTAGTATAAGGGCATCTAGAAAGTTTCTAGCTCCACCGCACTTGTTGAGCACACGTTTATATCAACACCCTTTTCAGGAATTGTTAGGTGACTCGATAACAAGAAGCTTTCATATCAGACTATTGCAACTCACTATCACAGTGGTTGTTTACATTTATTGGTCAGTCTTCACTCCTGCGGCCTCACTCGTTCACAAAACTGCTCGCGTGCATATTTTCATCGACTTGTAAATATTTCATTCCATTTTAAGTTTTAAGTTCGATTTCTTGTATCTGTTTATCCATATGAACCCTTACAGTATCTTAGCTCAGGTGCGGCATTTTACCTGGATCAAACCTGTGATTTCATACAGGCGTACATACATTTCATTGTCTCCGCTTTCTATTTTACTGATTCCATAACCTTTAAACTCCCGCATTTATTGAACATTTTGTATGTGATGATTCTATGGTACATAAGCATCCTGTACCGATTTACCGTTGTTTTCGTTTATTATTATTATTATTATTATTATTATTATTATTATTATTATTATTATTATTATTATTATTATTATTATTATTATTATTATTATTATTTAATCCTCTGGTCAATCGCCACTTTCTTGACCGACAACATGACTGCGAACCACCCCTTGTAGCACCACCCGATTTGAACTGTGTAAGCAATGATTTATACGCCATACTTTTTAACCGTGAATGAATTTGTCACTTGCCTACTTCAACATTCAGCAATATTCGATATCTCGCTTCGTTTCTGGCTCTACTCCGGTTAATGTGGTTGGTTCATTTCTATTTTCATTCTCATATTTGTCTAGGCCTGGACACGGATGTGCAGTTGTGCAGCATTTCTGTGCTGTGCAGCTAACATCGTGCTAAATGGATTGGCCAACGGTAGTGAGCTGCATGTTGAAACAGGCTGGAGTCTCACTATCATTTCCTGTTCTTTTATACACTTCATATCTGTCTAGGCCTGGGCAACCGGGCATGATCTTAGCCCGCGTGCAGTCTGTGACTATGCAGCACTTTGCATGGATCAGGCTTGTGCTTTCATACCATCATACCATACGTAGGTCTGGGCAGCCTGACAGTCTATGACTGTGTGGCACTTTGCCTGGATCAGTCTTGTGCTTTCAAACATACATATAATGTTGTTGATCACAATTCTGGTTAGTGTATCACGTCTTCTTATATCTGACCGGTATCTGTGATTATGATTTCATAACCCTTTCTATTATTTCCAGCGATGCCATGCTTGCTCCAAGAGGAATCACCACACTTCAATGATATTCAAATCCACCACACAAACATGACATCTGATATGTCATCCGAAACGGGGTAAATTTTTCGCGATCACGTGTTGCCTTTGTTCGTTTAATTATTACTTGTTTGCCGCTTCTCATTTAACAACTGATGATGCCCTTGTTTTTCTCTTTTTTTATCTTGCATTCCATCTTTATATCAAGGCTAGTAGTCGGTCAGTGAGCACCTATTCCAGTCTCCTTTAACATTACTTTTCTATCGCAATTTGGAAACTCGGTTGAACCATGAATTTCATAAACTCTTGTGGTACTATATGTCGTTCACCCTGCCGTTTTGTTGGATTACTTGTGTTGGCTTGCAGCTTGAGTATTGATGTGTAATCCTGGCGTGCTTCGTACTGCAAAGCTGACGTTGCACCACTTACATTGAGCTGCACTGTCATTATCTTTTTCTTATATCCTTCTAGCTACCTAGGTAATCTTATTATCATTATCTCAGCCCATGTGCCGTCTCTGAGTTTTTTATTCTGTTTTTTATTTTGTTCGTCTTCGAGCCTGTGATTCGGTACATACACACAACTAAGAATGTCTTGGTTTAGCGGTTGAAACAAGTTTGTGGGCCCTTCGCTCTCACTCCCCTACTTAGCTATGCACGCATGAACCTTTTGCTTCAGTAAAACCACGTCACATCATAGTAAATCGCAGGCTTAAATCCAGCCAAAGTGCCGCAAAGTCATAGAGTGGGCGCAAGTAAAGTTATTGCCGGTTTTCCAGGTCTAGACAGATAGGAGACAGAGATAATCCACCTACCGAAAACTGGCTTCATTCATATATCTATCGTTTTTTCTTATCGCATCTTTAATGCTGTTCTGTTCTATCTGCTGTACTATTCTATCTCCAAGATTATGCATGACCAACGAAATGTGATGTTCGTCCTGCGTTGTCATACGAAATGAAAGTTTTGACATTATCGGTTTCACCTTCCTTACCACCACTCCGTTGGACGGATGCGCAGTTAAGCGGCAATCAATATCAGGCTACGTTTCCACTCCCGTTATCATTCAATTTTCTGTCATGACCAGAGCAACCTGGCAGTATCTCAGTTCGCGTGTACTTTGTATGAACCATTGTGACCGCTATTTATCGCCACTGGCACTTTATGGCTGTGCGGTACCTTACACGAATCCAGGCTTGTAATCTAATAATATTAGTACTCTCTTTTATTTCGCGTGATCTGACGTCATAGAGTTCATTCGCAACTTTCTAGCCTGTCTGGTACTTTACTCCACTTCGGACTCCTGTTTTGTCCAAATGTTGCTGTACTCATTGGAGTGTTTCTCATACGAAACAGGATATTTACACATATTGCGTTCCCATACCTCCCGTTTACCATTCCTCGATACTATTGGACTGCTTTCATCAATTTTCGCTTGTACTCATCTCACGCTGTGTTTTTGTATCCATCCTTCATAGATCTCTTCTCACGTTGAACGTTTATGCGTCATCATGCAAATCCTAGTCCGATTATTTTAGATTATCCTCACGCTCACTTTGATTTTCCTCTTGTTAGCTCCCGAACTCTTCGTCTCGTGCGCCAACCTGGAATCCGTCGCAAGTCCCACTCTCCTGCGTCGCAATCCCTCACAAAGGGTCATGATTCTTGTCAATTTGCTTTGCCTGCTAGTGACGGTGGGGTGGCATTCACGGTAAGAGTGTTTGTCCACGGGTAATTTGTTTTCATTTCCCTCAGTGCTATTCCTTACATGTTTATTTCGTGAACTGCCATCATGAGCGTTGACAAGATTTTTTTATTGATTAGCATGACTATGTTCTCTATTTTTTTCAGCCTTCTGTTTGCGAAGAATCTGCGTTACCTTCCACGTCATCTCCTCCAGTTGCTCCCACAAACGGTAAAACCCTCGGTTAGTATTAGTTGAGGATCATTCATGTTTTAACCGTTATAATTATCAAAACTTCATAACAACTGTAATAAGGATAAATCTGATGGGTGTAATGTAAAAATCGAAAATTCTGAGATCGCATCTATTCACGTTCCGGGTTTAGCGGTATTCATTCTTCGTCCCGTGATAGATGAAATTATACCAATGCGCAGTCACGCAATACCGCGCAGTTAACATTATCATTATCATGCTCAAGCACAGGTCTGGAGACAGGCAAAGTGCCAAGCAATACAAGTATAATAATATAGGAGAAAAAATTACGACTCACATAGTAAGCTACATTGAATCCACTTACTTCGGTTTGCAGCCATATCACGTAAGGTTTCCAACCAAATATTACGTGGACCCGTCCCAGGCAAACGATTACCCCTCACTGAGCCTATTTCTACGGCGAATTTCTTGATCCCAGTGCTCCGTGTGTTGGACTGACCACCCGGTCTTTTCTCCCAACCTACACTAGGCTCTTTGAATAATGCTCGGTATGGTCAACGGTGATGAGACATTCTTAAAACGTCCCATCCATATCCAACGAGCAGCCATCAGTATTACTCTTCGGTCATGGCCTCTTGGCTTTAATACCGGTTTGCAGGCATCTATATTTGTAACGTGCTGCTGCCACTGAATGCGAGCAATCCTGGTGTTAAGAACAGAAAACTGGTGGACATCTCCCATTGAATAAAATCCTATCACTGCTTCATGTTTGTGGCTTGGCTAGCAACCCTATCCCGTAAAACCTACATTGCTACGGAAACGATGACAACAGATCCGTGGTTCGGTCATGTCTGCAGGATGGATCCCAGTTAGCATACGAAGGTAGCCATGCACTGGCATCCGCAAGGTAAACGAAAAAGGGGACGGCCCAAGGAAACTTGGCGCAGAACGTTGGAACGCGAACTACATGCACAAGGATTCACGGTGCAGACGGCCACGGAAGCAGCGACAGACCGGAACCACTGGCGTGAAGTTGTCTTCGCCTCATGTTCCACCCGGCACGGAGAGGACTGACTGAACTGACGGACTGCTTCATGTTTAATTAACCGAAAATAAGCATCCGCTCTATAGGACATTCGGACTGATAAGGATCGAAAATGAGCTGGAGTCCAACTGTCACTAGCGCTTTCTTCTGTCTACCCAGGTCTGGACAACCTTGCCGTATCTCAGCCCACGAGCAGTCTGTGACTGTTCTCATTATTCTCTTTTTGACTTAATTCGTACATATCATTTCAGATGCTGTTCTGGCGCAGCTGATGGGTGTTCCCAGTTTAACCGAAGCAGGTTTATCGCGTGAACAGTGTTTGGCTTTGCTACGTGCTTCTGGAGACACCAGGGACGCTGACGAGTAAGTTGGTATGCAGTAACACATGTAATCATTTATTCGCCATCCATTACTCAATATACTCTCACGTTTTGTCTTCTCTCATCATCTAGTTCGGGCGGACAGTCGTCATGCACCTTGAGTTACAAGTATTCAATACTATTTCGAGTGTTCTTCAGATGGTGTTCGCCGAGCTTGTGTAGTTGTTGGACGTTTCGTCATCAAGCTAGATGACATCATCAGCAAGACTTCTTTCGAAGTGACTTATAATTAGTATACATTGGTTGTTTAAGGTCCGTCTGTCCGTTCGCCATTATTCCCGGTAGTTCTTGTAATTCATATGTTGCATTCTTGTCCATCGAGTTTTCATCGATTCAATGAATTCTCGCGCTCGTCGGTTGCTTTCTTTGGCTAAAACCTTCACGTTGTCCCAATCGAATTAGTGTCCGAATTGATCAACGCGTATTGAAATCAATGACATTGGGTCGTGTCTTCGTACGGCTAACCGAAGTCCATTATAAAGCTTTACTAGAATCTGGCGTTCTTAAACGTTGATCACCTGAACCGTTCAGCAATAGAGGAAAATATACGTAGCTAAGACCCGACCAGCCGCAAACGCAGCTGCGTTATAACCTTATTCAAAAGAGCTGCAACACATTGCAGCACACGGGAACTAAGAAGACAAGAATAAGAATACCTGTTCAAAGTGTTCCAGAAGAATGGATACCCAATAAGCTTCGTACTACGCGACAACTTCAACTTCTGAACTGGTCGGGCAAACAAAGCTACTCAAATGTGCCAGTCTGGAGAACAGTTCATAAACGCTTAATTGCGATCGGTCAAACGGTGGACGGTAGCCCAGGTCCTTAAAGCGTGGGACTACAATCGTGATGGTCGGGGGTTCGAATCCCACCCCCGAAGCGGTGGATGTCCACTGCTGATGAGCTCAAATGAGAGCGAAACTCGAGTCCAGTGCTTCCATTATGGGACCGTCCGTTACAACTTTTGTGAATAGTTCGATGGCTTGCATGGTGACTATGCCCCAAATATAAACTTCAAACCGTACTCAACAAAGAAACGGATGAGCAAAACAAGTTAGACGCGCTCTTTCTTTCGTATGTGCAGAATATAGCAAATAGCAGCTGGGTCCTTCCGCCATTGGGAATAGAATTCGCCACAAACCCCACCTCATCAAACATAATGCATTCACTCACATCAAAAGACAGAAAAGTTGGCAAAAGAATACAATCAAATGTTGTCACAAGATTATTACGTGCAGAGATTGTGAGAAGAACTACATCGGCAACCGATCTCAAGCTAAGTCACAAGACACCTGAACGCCGGCTAGGCGTCGAAGACACGCCAATTTCGATTTGAGACAACGTGAAGGTTTTAATGTCCAAAGAAGCAACCGACGAGCGCCAGAATTCATCGAACAGGCGTCATCAATTAACCAGCAGCACCCTCCAATTGGACCAATTGAAGACTCGATGGACAAGAATGCAGCATATGATTCCAACCACCCCACCGGGAAGGATGGCTAACGAATCAGACGGATCGTTAAAAAAAAAAAATCCAACAAGCGCAGGCAGATCCTGATCTTACTGTCCCTACTGATGAGTGCAACATCACGAAA
The DNA here is from genome assembly GCA_013407085.1 of Atriophallophorus winterbourni. Lineage (NCBI taxonomy): Eukaryota > Metazoa > Platyhelminthes > Trematoda > Plagiorchiida > Microphallidae > Atriophallophorus > Atriophallophorus winterbourni. The sequence continues at coordinate 13,601 of JACCGJ010012585.1, forward strand.
CCGGTCGTGATGTGTGAATGACGGAAAAGCATGCAAATGAATATTTTGTTCCAATGTCTACAATTATAAGTTACTTCGAAAGGAGTTTGGCTGATTACGTCATCTAGCTTGATTACGAAACGTCCAACAACAGCTACACAAGCTTGGCGAACACCATGTGAACAACATCCTCATCATGAGCTATGTTTATTCTGACTATTTCGAGTGATTGATAATTTCCTTGCGGTTGTCGGTAATTGATACAAGGGCGATCCTAACTAAAACGAAAAATTCGTAATTACTAAACCTTCCACATCCTCTCCCAGTCTCCGCTCTTTCCATTCACGCTGGCACCATTCAAATGCTTTCAGATACTGAATAACATCCCTCTGCAAGGACTAATAAGGACTGTTGTTAAACTGTTATATGTTGAGATTTCGTCTCTTTAGCGTAGTCCATTACTAACAACATAGGATACCTTGTGTGTCGAATATGAAAACGATTGGAATGGGAAACTCCTACCAATTTAAGATAGATGTTATTGTTACTGTTGCTCCCGCTGGGTCTATCGCGTTCCCCTCTTTTTACATTATGGTCCTGTCGTTGTTCAGTTATCAGCCTTTTAAACTCCAATCATTTTCCAATTTTTGTCTTACCAGTGCTGAACTGGACATTTTGTTCGCTGTCTCCACGGCAACAAACGTGGATGCTGCCGACGGACCTGATACCGAGACGCCCAAACCACCAGAGTCTCTCTATCCAACTGATCAACTATCGTAGGTTTGCGGTGTTATCACCCATTTCTTGTTACCCCGTGGCAACGCAGTGACGTAACGTGACCAGTCAATTCGAATACGAATTTTTATTACAAGATTGCTTCATTGTATCCACAATTTGTTCAAGTTGATTAATCCGGAGGTGTATCACTCGTTTATTTCACATCGTATCATATACTGTTTGACTTCTATTGCTTCCTAGTTACGTAAGCTAAAGAAAGAAGCTAAGCCCATCAGAGCTAATCGGTGTTAGCTTACACTGTATCCAATGGGAATAGCTGACACGGATATCTGTTCGGTTGGGCGACCACAACAGATGTTGGTGGCTCCTTCTGGACTGGTCGGGCAAACAAAGCTACTCAAATGTGCCAGTCTGGAGAACGGTTCATAAACGCTTAATTGCGATCGGTCAAACGGTGGACGGTAGCCCAGGTCGTTAAGGCGTGGGACTATAATAGTGATGATCGGGGGTTCGAATCCCACCCGAAGCGAATGGATATGCACTACTGATGAGCTCAAATAAAAGCGAAACTCGAGTCCATTGATTCCATTATGGACCGTCGTGATCAACTTTGTGAATCGTTCGATGGGCTTGGCAAGGATGAATAGTCACAAATATAAAGAATATATTCCTACTTGTCAGCACTTTCTTTTTCTCCGTTTTTCAATCGGCTGACTACAGCTGAGATTACAATTTTCCTCGGAGATACTGATGGGTTCGTTTTATTTTATGCCCGTTTTTAATTGTTTTGAGGTTTTGAGTAATCTCTCAAGAATAATCGCTAGTCTCGTGTGATGCATTCAGCTCTGCTTTGATCCGGTCTTGTCCAGTCTTCCAATGTCGGTTAGCTCATCACACCAAGTGCGAGTTGAACTCACGAAAACTGGTCATGTTTAACACCGTGTCTACGCACACGTCATCGTTCGGTTAATACTGAGCCTACCATTTGTGTGACGGGTCAATTAGTGACCCTAATTCGCTCGTCACCCGTTTGTACAAGCGCAGACGTAATTTGTGGCTGTTTAGCTGATTTTTAACACCCATTGGTACTTATCGTTGACGCTTTCTTATACAGGTTCCCAGTTCCTGAACCAATTACTATGGTTGCTCAACCCGGTGATAACGTATCGAATACTTCGATTTTGCAACAAGGTGAGTTTTCTTCTTATTGCGATGAATCTTCTTACCTTATTCAGTGGTTGGTCGAAATAGTTTTGGTCCACTCCATAATCCACCATCACCTTCACGTGCCACCAAAATAAGCCATACATATTAGAAAGAAGAAACAATGGCTTTATTCGAGTACACGAATTTTCAGCGATACAATTAATTCGACCACACGTAATAAAATGTACATTAAAAAAATACATGTCAAATAAAGATGATCCCACTTCAGTTATTATACTGTCAGTTTCTTCCTCAAATCGAGAATAACTTTTGTACGATCAACCAAATATCGAGCCAGGTAAGGAATAAAAGAATTTTTGAATTTCTCAGTTCTCGCATACGGGACGATATGTTGAATACGCGTGGCTGGGAACGATCTGCAAGCCATAAGGACCTCATGCAGTGGGTGTGCATTATCAGACGATATGACTCTGACCAATCTGTCACATTCACGAAAGTGTCGTTCGACGATCATATCACGAATTAACTCGGTGGAGGAAGAGCTCAATCTTGAAATTAATTTGATTCCTCTTCTGATCATCAAAAAAATCCTTTTCAAAAAGACCAGGAAAAAGTATAGGGGATGCGTAGATTAAAATGGGAACAATGCAAGAAAAAACAAAATATCTAACTACATCAGGAGGAACCGCTAAAGAACGAAGACGTAAGGCGTAAAAAGATAATCTTCTAACCTTCAATTACTGTGCAGTCACATGATCGGTCCATTTGAGACTCTGTGATAAAATGACGCCAAGATACTTGAAACATTCGCTTCTGCTGAAGTTCGAGCCATTGAAGGAAATCGTGGGAATTCCTTGAAGCAGAGTTTCACGACGCTGACCAGCTAAGTTTGGAAATATTACCTCTTTGCATTTTTGAGGGTTTAACGATAAGCCGAGCGAGGATGACCACTGGCCAATATCATTGATAATAAATTCAGATGTGGGAGAGTCAGCACCTCTATGGTGGTCAAAAACAACAGCAATGTCATCAGCATATTTTAGAATAAGAGTGGAATGTAAGCAAGGAAGATCAGAAATGTAGATAGAAAATAAGAATGGTGAAAGTATTGCGCCTTGTAGAACACCGCGAGAAATCGTTACAGAATTGGACACTTTACCATTCACGGCAGTATACTATACGCGGTCTTTAAAATAGGACGCTATCCAGTGAACAAGGTTCATGGGTACGCCAAAATCATAAAGTTTTTTAGCAAAGAACTTCTGATAACATTGTTGAAAGCGTTGGTGTAATCAAGAAAACAAAACTGTACCGCTTTTGATTTCGAATCTAATGACCGGGATACATGGTCAGTTAGCAACGTAAGTGCGTCTACTGTCGAACGATTTTTGCTGTACGCGCACTGATGCGAATCTTCTACCTCGTAACTCAATACCTTAGCGACCAAATGATTATTATCATATATAATATAATAATAATAATATAATTCGAAACGACAACCAAATATCTCAATAAATATTCTATCCATTCCGATTTGATTACATATTATTTCGTTATTTCAATATAAACTTACTCGCAAGTGATTCCGATTTAGGTGGATCACCTGTGAAACAACGATGATTTCACATTTGTATAGCACTTAAGGTTACCATGTTTGTGAATAGGAAATGAGTTTTTAACGTTTGGCTTGGAAATGAGTTGGTAAAAATCGTCCTTCAAAGTAATTATCGTAAATTTGCTAAAACGATTATCATTAAACAAGTGTATATCGAACAGCTCAAACGGCTCTACTCTGTCTGTCTACCTGGTGTGCGGACGTAATTTTTGTTGCTCTGACAATTTTGGTCATAACTTCGTCGCTTCTGCTCGACGATTCCTATCGGATTTCATACTTTCCGATTGTGCAAGTTGAATTACGGCAAACTTAGCAGTTTTTACGGGAAATACCATTTCGTTCACGCGATCAAAGTTTTTCCCAACACTAACTATCCTACGAATTTCGATATCGTTGGAAAGATCACAGTGCGATACAGGTTTTGATACCGTATTTCGTTTCCTATCTTCCGTGGTTCACGAGTTATCGCGGATATTTTTCAATGCCGAAATCTCGCCATCGAGCTCTGTCAAACCATTCAATCGACAACACACCCACTATGGAACAGCCAGCAAGCCCTGTGCAGCCCGCAAACATGTGCGTGCGTGTCACTAGATCCACTGCACCGACAAAGAAAAAAATCGATTCAGCTGTGACCGTGAGAAGTACCCATGCGACGGCGATTCAGTGTGACCTCTGTATCACGTGTCAAGACCCGGTAAGCGTTGATTCTGTTTCGGTTAAATTCATATTCTGCGGGTTTCATCAACACGTGTCATGTGATGTGAATTTGACTGATGATTGCGTGAGACTTGTAAACGATGAGAGATACCCATCCGTTTGTTATGTGTGTGCTAGCTGTAGACATTCCAAGAAAGATGTCCGCAACAACACTAAAAACTTGACGGTTGGTAAAGAGCCTAACGAAATGGAGAGTAGACTGTCACATCTGGAAAATCAGTTTGCACAAATGAGAAACTCAATAAGCTACTGATCAAGCCAACAACGAAGGCTCCAGAACATTCAACCTCACCTTTAAACACCACTAGTACAACTAAATATTCCGAAATATTGCTACAAGACATCAAAAAGAACGATAGAATCAAGTCAAAACTTAAGCCCTCCTCATCAATTGTTGTGTTCAAGAAACCAACCTCAAAAAACGTTTAACTCAGCATTATCTGTGCCAATGTGCCAGAGGCAACTGAAGCATTATTGTCAACTAGACAGCAGCATGACTTAGCTAAATGGTCGGAACTGTGCACTAGGATGAGCATAAAAACGACCACTCCGGTTTCACTGACCCGCTTGACACGTGCTCCCAAAGCGCCGCATCAAGACAAACCGAGACTGATCAAGGTAGTGTTGCGAAATGAAAAGGAACTAGAAGATGTACTATTATCGGCATATTTGTTGCAAGATGGTAAAGAGAATACATCACGTATCTTTATTGACATACCCTGGTCAGAATGGGTAAATCGACACTAAACAGGAACACGGGGAAAGTAAACGAGCGTGACAGACGTAGTCTTATAATACCGAACGTTCCTGAAGCTGCTGCCAGTTCAGACGCAAAGTGCAACTCGAAACACGATATACTACAATGGAAATTTATTAGCGATACTATCCAAACGAACAATACTGCTGTTATCGATACTTTTCGGATCCCGACATCCCCGAAATACGAGGGTAACGCTCCGCGCCCCCTTAAACTGACACTGCTGACAGAGTATGGCTGATACCGTTCTTAAACACTGGAAGCAATTTCGTTACAAATTGCCCCGAGAGATTAAAATAATTCCTAGACGCCTCGAAACTAATGACAACCCGGATGATCCCGACTGTCTAAATACTGTGCAAAATGAAAAATCCAAACCTGGTGAAAAAAACGGAATTCAGCCGACTCTTTTTGAGTCAGCGAAGTGAATTACTTTCCTGTTGATTCCGACCGAGCCGTTCCGATATTTCTGTCTCACGAACCGTCTTTGCTATCAACATCGGTTGTCCAATTTTTGTATACGAATGCCTAATGCTTGACAAATAAATTACACGAATTGACTGAACTAAATACCACACACTCACCAGACGTGATTGCCGTAACTGAGACATGGTTCCATCCAACTTTAACAGACAACGAAGTAGTCATTGAGGGTATGTCTCTACTTCGTCGCGATCGCCTGGCTCGAGGAGGCGGTGTTGCTATATATCACGTTCAGAGTTTGTCATGCCAAGAGATCACTGATGGAGACTTACAACTACAAGACACACTGTGGTGTTCCCTGAATGTAACAGCAGAAGAAAAATGTACAGTGGGTGTGATTTATCGTTCGCCCTCCGCCGATGAAGCCTACAATTCAGCATTACTTGCAAACATACGCTTAGCGGCTACAAGATACGGCGGCAGACTTCTTCTGTTCGGAGATTCATTCAAAATTTCGCTGAATCAGTGTTTTTATCTTAAAAGGTGTCTGATTTGTTCTATTATTTAAAAGCTGTTTTAAACAGTGAGTGCATGATTTCTCCGACAGTCATTGCTTATGCAAAAACAATTCAACGAGTGGCTTCTTACGCACCGAATTGCACAAAAATACACTCTAGGTGATTCACGGTACACTGACAGTGTTTATTGCTTTTATTTGCGATTCTGTGTTGCGTTTCGTATGCGCATAACGCCTTTTTCTATTACCCGACAAATTTACAATCGGTACAGCCAAATGTCTGTCGACCAATCAAGATAGTGGGTCGAAGGCGAATTTTCAAATAAATAGTTATGAACTGTTCAAAGTGCGAAGGATGTCAATGCTCGAATGATACGTCAAATCAATTAGCTGACGTACAAGAAATGCACTAATATAATGATGAGTTTCTTGTCACTATTTGAATTAGCAGTGTTTTCCATCCCGTTTTAAACGAATGAAACGAATGGTTGTTCATGTAAGAACTGGTTTTGCGAAAAAGTTCTCATTTCAGGAAATTCTCTAACGACGCGCTACTCATATAGACTCTGGCAACCAAGTCCAGCTCGTGGTCTACAAGCGTTGTCCTGTGTGACTCGGATTATTTTCTCCTAATAATCTGTGGTAGGAGTGAACTGCATTAACTGTTTCCTCAAAACCAGTTTTCTTCGGTGTTTGTAGCAGCAAGTCCATAAAGGCGGTCCATATAAGGGAATGTAAATATGGATTTAAAAACTTTGTTCGTCTTGTGGCTATATACACTCACGGAAAACGCTTCAAGAGTAAACCCAGAAAACAAATCAGAAGCTAGATTACCCTAAGTAGTTCGTGGTCGATCTCAACGTCTAAATATATTGACCCAGCTGTTCCAATAATTTTAACGGCACCTGGTACACAGGAAACTATATCGAAAATTCCCGTATTACATCGAGTAATGTAAACAAAGTGATTCGAGGGTAAGTGCGCCTTTACACGATGGTATAATTATTCCTGATTTATGTAACCTAGAAATAATTGACTCATCAATCTATCTTTCGAAATATATGTTTTGGTTGGTAAAACGTTTACCGAGAAACCGGAAATTGAAAAATATCTACCGTTCTTGTATGCAAACAAGGAAGACAGGGAGAACCGAATCGAAATGATACACACCATTTGCGCCAAGAAACTTTTCAAACGAGCGCAAGCTCACTACAGTACGAAAGATTTATGAACAAATAAGGAGAAATACTTTTTAGAGATTCATAAACTATCACAAAGACGTCCGAATTCAACAGAGATATGAAAACACCAACATAATTATAGAAACATCCTGTCGTAATTTTAATTAGCTTTAGAGAATGCAGAACCCCGCTTCGGAGTAAAAATTGATAATACGTGTCGTGGCATTATTTTTAGCTCCCGATTATTCGGATATACTGTTATTACCCTTAACGTACGTGGATATAATATATCTTTTTGGAGTCAGCTATCCGGATATACCACTCTCATAGTGTACCACAACGCACAAAGTTGACCCTCGCTTCTTAAACATAACCCTGCAATCTGTGTAGGACGTGGAAAACGTACTCCTAAATGCTTATCTTCTTACAGGTGTTCCAGAGTTTACATGTCGTATCCATTCATATCTACCATATGGAAGCGAAAATCTTTGAATAAATCTCGATAACGAAAAAAATCCCTTACGTATTGTAGTTATAGGCATTTCGTAAGACGCTACTTACGTAATTTCTGAAGAAAAAGTTGAGGACGATCAAAACAAAGGAAATACCTAGCCCAACCAATCGGTTTTGAAAACGCCATAGTTATGGATGCTTTTAAGATACCGCGCTCTGCTAACTTTAAAGGGCAAGGTCCTAGCCCTTTTAAGCTAACAGTCTTGACAACCGATATGACCGATAGTATCAAATGTGATTAGAAAGATAGTAGACGAATCCTACCCCAAAACGTCAAGTTGAGCTTGCCCAGGATAATAGCCGAAGCAAGCAAACCAATAGTACCGACCCAATTACGTCTACTGAAGCGCTTGCTTTACGATAATTTAGAAAATGGTGCATGATATTATGTCTGCAATGCTTACGGGTACGTGCTATTCTCGTTCATCCGAAATACACCTACAAATCTCAACCGATGAATCACCATTATTGCGAAAATGACATTGAACTGTCTCAAATTCTAAGTAAACTTTATTCTGCGGAATACAGCACAATTTATTTTGACCCTCAATTCTATCACTGTGTTGTACAATGAGATGTTGCATTGCATATTTAAAAACTAGACACGCTAGAATGGATTTCGTTCGGAGATATTCAAGCGAATGTTAAACAAAGGGGCGATCAGGTACTCGATATAAGCTAGTGTTATGTAAATAAAATCTAGAGCGTGTGATCAATGGAAAGACTGCACATGGGCTAAAATATTATAAGGCTGCCCAGCAAGCTGAGGGTTAACAGGAGTGAGTCTCTGGCGTGTTATTTCGCATGCATCTTAGTACCATTGGCGAATCAATTTATCAAGGTGCAAATTGTGAGATGGAATTTTCGTATCAGACGTGAATAGTTAGGGGAAAACCCATTGCTCGTGGCATGTTCAGCGTGTTTTGTCGTGAAACGTAAGACTATTCAATTCCATACTTCAATCTTCTTTTCAACCGTAATGTTTCCCTTACTCAACTCTCACGTCTATGGCCTGTATTCGACCACGCTGAATGTGTGGAGACATCCTTAATTCGCGAATTCACAGATAGCTCTTCGAAACAATGGCCCTCTGATACCATCGGAGACATGAATGTCAGAACCCTGAGACAGATAAACCACCAGGCTTCATTGACTCTTACCTTAGATATTTTAACTGTTGATAGGTGTGCTCTCTAGCGGTTGCATCGCCTCGGGTCTAAAGTTTATGATAAATATGCGAATCCCAATCAAAACCGCTGCATTTCAATTTGTCATTTTTACACATATACATAGCCATATATATTCACTGATTGAGTGATCTGAATTCCTGTTTAGGGAACTATTTTGGCGCCACCAAATATGCTGGTACGCCACATCGCTGTATGAATGGTGGTGATCTCTCAAGTGGTGCATCAGGCACCCACGGACATTGAATAACATGCAACATCATATTACAATGTCATATGTTCGATTTCAACACCATGCAAAGTCACTGTTTGAATTGGTTTGTATTCGTGAACGCCAAACACATGACACCCATCGGGATAGGCTAATCTACGTTACCACCTCATGAGGTTAACGGCTTCTCAGTATCGCGCTTGCGCAATATCGGACAGAACTGAGACTGTTGCTGGTGAACCCTTGATCGCAACCTTGGACCTGTTTCAAAATATGACCGTGTTTGCACGTTAGTGAAAATGTATTCAACTCCGGACTCGAGCCGCATCTAGGGGAAAACTGCCTGGCGACGTTCGTTTGCAATATAACTGCTAGAGCCTAGTGCCTTACTAATGAAAGAACTCGTAACCCCTTATTCGATTTTTGGTAACGATAACAGTGCTGAATATCAATGCGAATATTTCCTAATTGTTTGATGAGGAACGAAAGAAATGTATGGTATCCTGCAGATATTTTCATCACTTTTATTAACTGTGTACAACAGAGGACTCCATGCCTCAATGCGCTCACACGTCGTTGTGGCTCTCTTAAGGTGCCTAATGCATAGAATCATCGTTTTTAATCTTGTGTTTAAACTAACTACCAATTCAGTCTGAAAAAATCACAAGACAGCTGTGTTTACTCACGCTTCAAAAAATGTGTAGTTTGCGTTCGACAACAGGGTAAACGGTTTCAAGTAAACTGTCACAGAATTAAACTAGTTGAGCTTGTATGTCAATGTTGGATTAGGCTTGTACGAACAACATGTTCAAACACATGTGCCCACACTCATGTCGATGAAGTTTAAACCAATGATCATGAACAAACCTTGTCATTACTTCACATACAATCAGACAACCAAGATATGCAGATCCTGATCGTACTGTCCCCACCTGATGAGTGCAAACAGCACGAAACCAGTCGTTGGGTATGTGGAATGGAAACCCATGCATGAACTGTATTCTATTATTAGTTATTGTCTTATTTAACTCACCTGTGCTGGCCGCTAGGTTCAATTGTATTCGTTATGTTGTTACATTATCGACTACTGCGCCGCATTTGCCATTACATTTTATTCGAATACAACAGCATGCTACTTCGATCGGAATCGAAAATTCGCATTTTTCACCGTGACTGCTAATTTACCAAAGAACGGATATGCAATCGGGCGGTGCCTTTGTGCTGTCCAGCTAACGCCTGCTAAATTGATTTTCCACCGGTTGTGAGCTACATGCGAATACAAGTTGAAGTTTCACTGCCATTGCTATTTCTTTTTTTAAAGCTGTCTACCCATGGGCAAACTAGATGTACCTTATCGCACTGGCAATCTTTGACTGTGTGGCACTTTGACTGGATCAGGTTTTTGATTATATACATTCCAATTTACGATTTAGAACAATCATTGATTGATGCCAGACGTTATATTTTTGGTTGCACGTTGTTCTTCATTAACCAACATCTGAAAATAATAAACTTTGTGATTATATATATATATATATATATATATATATATATATCATTAGGAATTAAGAGTTTTACCAAAATAAATAAGCGTTCTCATTTTTACTGTTCAGTGATTCATTCGAGTAAGCATCCGATCCACTTAGCATAAATCGATTCTGAAATCTTAGTGGGTAACAAAATAACAGGTGTGTACTACAGTTTGCAGTCAAAAGATGGGAATGGAATCACATGTCGTTGAAAAGTGCAATGACGAAACGATTTAGGTGTTTGGATATGGTCAAACTTTTAAACCTCACTTCAAACTAAGGCTGTCTTTACAAATGTATCACATGTCCTCAATCTACATCACGGTTCATGAATGCATACCTGAAACCAGCCATGGAATACGCTGTGCAGACGTGGTCTGTATGACTCAAGAAAGATCTACAACTTATGCAGCGAATACATTACCACTCAACATAACTGGTTCTCAGCATCCGTAACGAACCGTACGAACAAAGCATAGCTTACCAGAAGGTGTGCGACTTTCCCTACTGACGAATCAGTTGAGACCTTATCATACTGTACAAAATATGCCACGCGACAAACCTTCCTTTACAATGGACTCCGTGCTAAGGGTTAAGCGGAATTATCAGAGTCACGAGTATACCCTGGTAGTAGCCGATTCAATGTCTGTTTTGCTCAGACCATTTAACCTTCTACCGCTACTCAACTTATTTGTTTGCATGAGTATAACATGAAATTAGACGACATTTTATTTAATTATTCTGCGCGAGACTACTTATATACTGTACAACTTAATTGCTTAGCTCGGTTTTTTAAACGTGCATATTAATTTTCACCATTTTATAGTTATTGTTAAGCTTGATGGTTTTCGACCAGTAGACACCTTGAACTACACATTGGATCCATGGAAATGTTAGGAGCAGTAATATCTGTAAACTGAGTTTATGTACGATGAGAGCTGTTTTATTCAGCCTGTTCAGTCTGGTGTGATGCTGCTACGCTCGTTTGTCCTCCTTTTCGAACGTCATATACAACTTCTTAATAAAAATCTGACTTTAAATAACAATCTAACATTTGTTATTGGAATTTTGAAATAATTACTCTGAACAATTACTGGTGCTGCGTTGCACCGACTATTTGTTTCAGCCTAGTCCCCAAATTAATGCTAAATTTCAATTTAAAAATAAAGATTTATCATCGAATTCGCTAATAAACGATAGTTCAATCTTGTGCATATTTTTAAATATAAATTTGTTCGCGTGTAAATTCTACAAAATCTGATAGTCTGTGCATGAGCTCAACTATCATCGGAATTCATCAATCAATCTCTCTGTAAGGGGAGCAGGAAGAGAGGCTCAGGTTCTGCGTTGTCGCATGCAGACTTTTACCGATTTCAAGAAATCATATCATATCCGGCCATGCTGAGGAGAGGTTGCGATCAAAACTGTCAATTTCTACGCGTAGGTGCTCTCGTAACCTGTTGTTAACTGATTCTGTTCCGTGCAACCGAATTACAATTTTCGTTGCTTTCGTTGTTTACGTATCACGCTAGGTGCGAATACATTTTACCCATAATTACACGTCCACGCGTGTATCTTAAGTAAATGAACTGTGCTCCATTACTCACAATTGTCATTCATTTCGTTGGAGCTGTTTTTTAAGCAATGTTCCATTCCTACGACATTCAGTGTTGCGGTTTTTGTTGTGATCCAATTTGTATCTTCAAACAGACTAACAAGAAGCACGACGTCTTGTAATTAGGCTGCTAGTGGTTGATCCAAGTTTGTTTGAATTTATTTCTACCGTTCAGCCGGAAAACACCGATGAGATTCCTCATTATCATCCTCGCTCTCATATGAACATATTGGACCGCGAATTCAATCAATATGTTTCGTATATTTATTTCCAAGAACATTAAGTTTGCACTGTTATTGTTACTGCATCGCTTTTGTTGACATACATGAGCGATCGTGCAGTACATATGTAGAATAAAAAGTAAGACCGTGTTGATATGATTTTCCATGACTATTTGGCGTCTCACTTCCATTTTTCGTTCTCATCTGTCTAGGCCTCGGGCCCCGCAGTATCTGGACCACGGACCTATCTGTATCGATTGTGGCAATATATCAGTATATATATATATATATATATATATATATGCACAATCTGATACAGATATGGTGCCGTGGTCCAGATACTGTCGGGTTGCCCGGACCTACGACTCCGAAGTACTGTACAAGTCTTCAACTGTGTACTTTTATGCATGTGTACTTTGGATACGTGTTTTAATCGCCAAGTGCACTTTGTGCTTCGCGATGCAGCGTATCTCGTGGTGCCAGCAACTAGTTTTTAAAACACTAATTGAGTTAAAAATATATCTTGTTTACCTTATTTCTCTATTTTCACGCCTACTAATTGATATTACTGTTCTAACTAAGGGCTCAAGAATGTCCATCCTCTTCCTTTTCGGACATAATGTGCCAAATGTTTAATTCGTTGGAATTATCTTTTGCTGTCCTCGCCCGAGTATCACGTAAACAGTGCTGAATGATGTTCTATTTAATTGGGTAAACGAACGAAACAATACAGTTTCCTCACTTGGTTCCAAGTAACGTTTTGGTAATATGACATTCAGCTCAGGATTTCGCTCGACCAGCTCTGGTACAAATTTGATCATGTTGAGGTAAGCATCACTATCTGAAACCTTTTCCGGTGTTAATAATTGAGCGTTAGTTTTTCCTGGAATTTTCACTGTTTTCAACTTGATATGGAATGATCCATAGATCGAATTCACCTGAAATTTAAGTGTAATAGATCAATTCAATAGCACATGCCGTTGGTTAATCTAATCAGCACGAAAATCTGTCATTGACTTTATCTCAATTCGAAAGAGAGTTTTTCGACAAATCCGATCCATAGCCGTTAGACTCCTTCAGATGAGTATTTCAACATTAAAACATCTTAATGTATTGGTAACCAAAATATTGATCCATTGTTAAAAGTAATAATTGATTTGTTCTGCTTTATTTTCAACATTTCTGGCAAAGTGTGTGACAAATCTATAGTTCTATCTGTAATGGTCTGTGAAATCCTTGTTCTTTATATTAAAAGTGTATTTCTCGATTACTTTCATGATGTGTTTTCTCAAGCCTATAATGTTTTGTTTTAATTGTCCAGTGTTCCATTGAACAGTTAATTCCACGCTTCGATTAGCGTAATCGGTTTTTTTCTCGTGACACAATGGTACGACAGCCTATTCGCGAATGTATAGCTAAAATGCTAGCGAAAATCTAGCATTTGCTGGCATTTAGTAACTTGGTGGATGTTGCATGATGTTCAACGGTCTTGTGGTGACGAATACGTTATAATAGACCATTTTTGTTTCAGTCAAATGCTCACCGCGTCAGTCACTCGGACAGCACTGCCTTCTGGAGCTTCAACAATTATTCCTGAAACATGAAGGGTGAATCATTCAAGCGATATACACTTCAAGTGAAGCAAATATCAGAGAACAGCACACAAACAACATAAGAATAGGTCAAATAAGTCACGTTCACAAAGTGTACTCGAATTCGAATGAAACGAAAGTTCTGTTCAATTTGCCTACATCCCTCGGAAATTGATGAATTTTTGATTTCATTTGTATCGTAATTAATACCCCCCACTTTAATGCCCCGTTTTTCTCTGCACTAAAATGAATCAAAAGGTCTACTCATATAACTTACGCATGATTACCAAATAGTTAATTCTCTGAAAACTTTTCCCCACGATATCGCGTGTTTTATCGCACGATAATTCAACGTCTTCGCCTGATGGCCATCCTGAAGCTTGCCCGCCTTATCATGCTCTTTAAAAACAGGAAATATGCAAAATACGACCCTCGGAGCAGCAAGCGTTGAAACGACCTACGAAGACAATCGCGAGTCCGGGTTTCGAAATAATCGAATGAAGCGGTTCAAGCGACAACCTTTTGGAAAACATACGGAGATGGGCAACACTAGCCCAAGGTCAAATAATCGAACCCAAAGTAGTGTGATATGAAATTGAGCCGATTGGTAGGAAATTGATCGAAAAATCAGAAAGAAGTGACAAACGGGACAGATATGTTTCGGTTGATAATGTGGTATCTTGATTTGCCTATAATGAGTTGGTGTGTGTGTGATCTTAGCTTGGTCGTGTGCGCAAAACAATGCGTTTGACCAATTGATTCGAGAGCCCGCGTGCCTCGAATGACTTGATTATATATGGCGTCTAAACTCCGCATACCATTGCACCGACAATACTACAACAGCTTTCAAACGGAATGTCTTGATGTGTTAGTCAAGTCTATAAAAGAATGTAAAACAAACAAATTGCACTCACCGAATGATTTGTTTTTAATTAATGCAGCTAAATGTGTTTTTGAAAAAAGAGATTCAATTAATAATGTTTTTTCATTCACTTATTCAATGATATGAGGCACATTTTGATGCGGTTGATTTCATTCACGGTAGATTTGCAGTATGTTTTGTTATAAGAGTTTCAGCTTTGATAACGTTTACTTAATCAATTTTATCTACTCAAACTTGTCGATACCACGTTTCTGGTAACTTTAGGTGATTGTAACTCATTATCACAAAATGTCTGAAATATACATAATAAATTCATGTGTAAATCATTGCCTCTCTACGGCTAACTCAGTCAATCACCGGTGCACGCACATAAACCTATGGGCTTAAAACAAAAACGTATGCATTTTCATCACACAAATCCCATGTTGTTTGCTTTCAGGAGGTAGTGGTGCAGTACGATCAGTTCAAACGGTGAAACCACTGTTGGCTGAGGTTGACACTACAATCTTGTCAAATCACATGTTCACACACAGGTGGATGTTATTCAACTATTCGGCTCCATGGCCCGTGGATCTCGATCGTACTGTTCCTACCTGATTAGTACAAACTACCTGTACCGCTTGTGGGGTCTTGATGGAAACATATGGAAATGTGTATTTTTATGTTCAATTAATATTATTAATCAATTATTAAATGTCGTTAAGTAGGCAGTTCAATATTTACATAATTAATAACCAATCTATGTTGGTATGCTCCATTTTCATGCTTTGTTGAATCACAGTTTACAAACATGTAAGTTAATAAGATGCAAGCTAGGATTAGTGACGCCAGATTCACACTGTTATGTTTGTTAGTTAATTTTTCTCCATAGCCGTAAATTGCGTGTTTCATTTTTGACTTTTGTTTCTGTAAACAAACCTTCTTTGATGTCTTACTGATATGTTTTGAAAATGCTTTTTATCTCCATATTTAAAAAATGAATTATTTTTAAATACGTTTTTTTGTCATTGATTCGTGATACCCGATATGAGCAAACAGCACGAAACCGGTCGCGGGGGTTTTGTGATGGAAATGCATGTAAATGACCTCTTCGTTCATTTTCATGGGTTTAAACACTATCTACATGTATTTGTGTACGTGTGAATTTCGTCGTACCAACCTTATCCAACCGTGGCATACAAGCGCAAATTGTTTGCCATTTTTCCACTGTTTCAAGGACATGCGAATCGTGATCTTACTGTCCCTAATATATGAGTGCAAACAGCGCGAATCCGGTCTTGGGTTGTGTGTCATGGATTCATACAATTACGTATCGTTTTTCATAAACACCAGTTTAACCAGCATGTGTTCAGACACATGATTAAACAGTTTGGTGGTGCCCAACTAATTCAACAGTGGCCTACATGTGCAACTTATATCTCTTGTTTCTTTTAATTGTTATTGCTTTTTGATAACTCCATGTTTTTATATTATGTTATGGTGGCGTATGATTAATCTGTTCCCAATTATGTTTGTCCCCAATTAAAGCACGCAATGCAGGATGAATGTGATTGCTGTAGGCTATATGTTTTCATTAGAAATTCAATCAAATTGGACTTACACATATCGTCATATTCGCTGGGTCGCTGGACAATCACTCCATTGTGATAGTCCGGTATTACGAGGGATTTTTTGATGTCAACAGATGACAAGCCACTGTACTGGTTACCTTTCATGCTGAAAGGGGCTAATTCTAATTGCGCCTTTGATATGAATGGGGCATCGAACAACTCGGGTGGGTCCTACAAAACGGAGAGAGTAATTGTTTATTTAAGTAGCTATAGCTACTTTTAAAATTTTACAAAATTTCTTCCTGGATCAAATTTTTTATACTGTTTTTGATTTAAAAGTAAATTTGTTATGGGAGGCAAGCTATCTTTTAGTGTCTCAAATTATTCGTATTATGATTCGAGATATGACTATGCATTGATTCTAACAGGGTAGCAATGCCTTTATTTTTGAAGTTTGAAAACATTGGTCATTCAAATTGACTTCCAAATATTCGAAAGAGTTTTTGATAAAGCATTCGACTCCATAGCCTAGCATCCTATCCAGATGGTGAACTCTTTTCACCTGCAAAGCCTCGAAGTCAAATATCCGGAAATAATAACCGTCCCAAGCCGGTTTGATAATCTATTGAAAATTTCGAGAGGGTAACTATCACATTTAATTCATCTCGTATGTTTTCAAGTGAATACGTGAAGTTATTGGTGGTATGATTCATGATAGTGAAAGCCACGTGGAACATGCCGTGCGGATGTCGCTATTAACATTTGTGAAAATGTACGCTTCGTT
This sequence comes from Atriophallophorus winterbourni, assembly GCA_013407085.1. Taxonomy (NCBI): domain Eukaryota; kingdom Metazoa; phylum Platyhelminthes; class Trematoda; order Plagiorchiida; family Microphallidae; genus Atriophallophorus; species Atriophallophorus winterbourni. The sequence continues at coordinate 30,783 of JACCGJ010012585.1, forward strand.
CGAGGTGTAAATATCTCATCCCAGGTTGCCCGTACCCAATATTCGATAAATCCAGTAGCTTTTTAAGTCCATCCCTACCCGATCTATTTCGGATTTTTAACATGTCATGGTTGTATGACAATTAACGACTCGGTACTTGCTAGCTACCAGCACACTGCTGTCCATGATGGTGATGGTGATGATGACATTTGAACTGCTATAAACATATTTTTCACTCGAAAATGCAAGAGAATATGAAAATTGTGGTCACATCAGTGAAACGTTTGTCATCAGTTCATAAACTCTGAAACTAGCATCAGTGGTAATAATCTATGTGAGACTGATTTCGCTGTATTGCCTCTCTCTTTCAATGCGCGAGAGACCCTCTAAATGCTTAATTTGGATGTATTACTGTACACATCGTTGTATAATAACAAAAACACAATATGAGGAACTTGAAATTAGTTGATAACAAAGAAGGAGAAGGACAAGTGCTATTACCAACCAAATCTTTACTCGAATCTGCCTTCGTCTCATTTGGCGCGTGCCAGAGTTGAAAAATATAACTCACTTCAGCAAACTTGCTGGTCACCCATATTTTTGAACTGATTGGAATCTCCTGGTTTAATATGGCGACCAATACTACAGAAATAATATAGAAAATGTTTATTTGCTTAGTCAATATACTTGAAAATGTGATCATCGAACTAATCAAATTTGAGTACTATTTCTGAGATAATTCAAATACAAACACACCTATAGAGAGCTCGATTCACTGGTCTCACAAATATGAAAATAGTGGTTGCAGCATTTAACGGTGCAGTTTTGAATTGGGTCATCTGTCTGCTTTTGGTTAGTTTGGGGGTTACTTACTTGAGGTAATTCAATTCAAATGAATTCAAAATTTTACTGGTCTAAAACGCAAATGCTTTATAGTAACTATAGCTTAAAATGTCGGGAATGCATAAAATCAACAACGATGATTTGTCAATATGGAAGTTAGCCTATGTATTAAGGTGTGAGGTTGAATTTGTTCAACATATAATTTTCAAGTTCAGCTTTGAACAAGTTCAGGCTTGATGTGCAAATGATATGTGGGGGCAGAGAGTGCCATATAAAACAAACTCGGACAGCAATGAAGAAATTCCGGTAACTTGATCTAGAGTGTAGACTAATTAAATTGTGTCCGTGAGATCTGTTACCACGTGCTTCTTGGCGATGAAAACGTTGTTCAAGTGGGTGACACACTATATGCTGTATGTTGAATCGAGTCACCCCTGAGACGTCGTTGCGAAATGGTAGGCAGTTTTATAAGGACCACGTATGAAGAATTTTGCAATCTTCTATAGTGTGTACGCTAGTCCAGACTTTGATGTCATACGTAAATAAAATGACTTTATTGTATACTGCTACAATCTTTGTAGCAGTATTTTGTGGTTAACACGGTCAAAGTCTTGAGGTATATCCCAATAACAAGCAAGGATAGTGTATCCATTATACACGGCTCGAGTCCAGTTATCAATAGTTATTGGTATATTGGTGAGGCAGGAGTGACTTGTTCTAAATCGGGGCTGGAAAGAAGCTATTTTCCTCAAAAGTTTTGATAAGTTAGAGACCATTGGCAACCATGTGACTGGTCCGTAGTTAGTCACATCGGATCGGTTTTCTCCACTGTATATTGGAGTGATTTGTTTAATTTTGC
>JACCGJ010012587.1:0-16240 GCA_013407085.1 Atriophallophorus winterbourni
AGAGTCTAGTTGTCATTTGCTAGTAACGATTTTGATGAGACAAAGAACAATTCAGGCATCGGTAGACAAATTAAACAACTTATCACAAAGTTCCGCTTAACGTTTTTGATATTTATTGTAACGAGAGACGTCACTAACCGGCCATGATGCTATGATTCGGTGCTGTAGGCATTACCGGCAATGTGAGCACATTATGTAAGTCAACAACGAAGATCATCTCAGAGTATATTGCGACAATCGATGCGATTAAGTTATTTGACCAGTCCGTGGAATTCCATCACCATAGACACTGAACGTTTTTTTCATCCGGAAGCTATGTAGGCTGATCACACAATCAAAGCTGCACGCATATCCCCAAATACAATAACGCAAATATTTTGTACTCGTCTGCTCTACATATTCGGAAATATTTTTGTGAACAAGCTACTATGAACACCCGTCACACTGTCCATGACTCACACGCATCCCCGATTAGACTGTCTGGAAGTTCAGTGCTGCAAGACCCATCTATTGACCTCACGGTAAAATCGAAAACTGATGTTCCCTACTCACACACTTTAAGCATTTGTTGGCACTGGATGTACGTGTGTGGATTTGGGTGTGTGCGTGCGTGTGCGCAAAACGAATGCAGCGACAACAACAAAAGGAACCGCGCTGGAACATAATGATAATAGTGAATGCGGCGTATCTGTCTAAATGTGCATCGGCCTTTCCGTTATGTTTACGATCTGGTCACTTGGGGCTGGGACAAACTGCACATGCATTCACACGCACACAATATGGGCTAAAATTTAGGACCAGACATCACCTAGCACACCAAATTTGACCGTCTGACCGTAACACGACGACGACGACGATAACGACGCTTTTCCGTCCACCTGTCTGATATTTTCGAGGTGGTTTGACGGTACCAGAGAAACAAATCGTGTGGAATCAGAAAACTCTGTTCGGTGCCATGCTGTAACCAAGTTTGTATGGAGTTCAGGTCCCTTCCTCTGATCTAAATGTATGTGTTATTTGCGGTTATGAAATGTCGAATATTGTAGACTGGTGCTAAGGATTGTGTCGGGTACAAGCAGGTGCATGCAAGAAAGTAAAACAAGCGGTCTTTGACATGCAACGGTATTATGTCTTTGTGAGCCCAGGAAAGCGGTTTATAGAGTGTCTTGAAGCTTGTCTAATAACCTCTTCCGCAAGTTGCTAGAACAATGAAGAATATTCTATTTACAATCACTTTCCACCGAGTTCTCTTTCGTGGCCCACAAATCCATGGGTAACCAAAGGGTGTGGCAACTTTTATTTGTCGTGTCCAAGTAACATAAAAGTTTAGCCTTGGATACTTTGTGGATACTGGTAACGTTCATGGCATGTTTGGTGGTGTAAAATGATCTCATGTTCTAGATAAGCTTACAACGTCTGTTATTGAATCACTGTCCGGTAACCTGATTATTAATAATACGCTACAGATGGGGAGATCGCTCTAACATATCTCTCTAAAAAAGGACGGTTATAGCGCGCCCACCAGATACTGTTGTGCGTTTACCAACCGCTGAACATCATGATACCCCTCTTACGCTTGACCGACAGATTAAAGCTATCAAGCGTTTGGATAAAGGAAATTCTACGAGAAACGATGAAATCCAGCAGATTGTATCCAACACTATAGAGAAGCTTGAATACAACCAGGTTATTAAATGATTATTCGATGCTAGCTGGAAAAATTTCTCTCACCAGACATTTATGATACCAAAATTAATCTGCTACTCCAGAATGAGGGTGATAGATGATACTTCGTAAAATATATGGAAGTTCCTTTTGAATGTCGTCGGCAAAATTTTTGCCAGAGTTCTACAGTTCAGTAGTTAGTTGATAGAGATTACCGGGAAGTTCAATGCTATTTTGACGACAGAATTTCAACTGTGGGCATGATCTTCTCTTAGAGATAGCTTCTAAAAGAAGTGTTGGAAACAGTACATGCATTTACAACAGTTAAATGACAGCTTTTCCCTCAATGAGCCTTCATGAAGTGCGTCCACGTCGCTTTGCCATGGCAAGCAATCTCCAGAGGATTTAACTGTCCCAATCTTGAAGTCATTACAAAAAGAACCAGGAAATGAACTGGCTCAAGCACGGAACTTTGTGGTAACGCGTTAGTGACAACCGCTGGTACGAGAGTGTACTCCCTTTATTCGCAAGCGCACCTTGCTCTCATATAGGAGACTTTCTAGCCATACTAGGAATTATTTGTGGCAGTTTTTGCAATAGTCAGCACTGATCAAGTAGATAAAAAGCTTTTGGCATGTCCAGATAATACGCTTGGGTGAAATCTATTTCGTCAACCCATTAGGTCTTGTCATTTGTCACCATTAGCAATTTGGTTAAGCGTAAACGAGAGTGACTAAATCCGCGCTGCGCTACTGACAGTAAATGTTGAGCTTCGTGGTTACAAATGATCATTTCTGACACTATGAGCCAAAAATTTTGAACACCACAGGAGGTAGTGTGAATCGATTGTAGTTGCATGATCATAACAAAATATAAGTAGGTGGAAAATCCCCACACTTCCGCTGACTTTGCACTATTCTCTTTATCAAAGCATGTTCAAGCAATTCATTCATTGTAGAGCACAAATGCTAGTCGTACCTCATCAATAAGGTGGTTGTTATTCTGTCTTATTCTAATGACTTCCTTATATTTTGCATGCGTAAAGACCACCAAGCCCTCATAGTATGTACGTCACAATCACTTAGGCTTTCCAACTCTAGTGAGGCCGACAGAGCTGATGACCTTCGGGTACCCATTGGACAAATGACCTTCACATAAAATGTTGTAAACACATCAGCTGTACCCTTGCAGTAAATGTGAATCCATCTGCTGTATAAAGTCATTCTCTTCTTATTCTTCATTCTCACGGGTTACAATATCTTACGTTATTTACGATATGCTAGAACGACTTCGGGGACCTCTGCAATTGTTGTATCAGCATCCATTGCTGATATAGCTGAACATCTTTTTACAGTCGTTTAAAACATATGACAGGGATATATCTGTTCGCTTGATCTTAATGGCAGGCCGTGCCGCATTATACACAGCAAACTACATCCGAGTGCGGTTGCGAAGTTTGAAATACAATCGATCGGGATATGTTTTGGACTGATCGTGTATTCATAATGCAAAGAAATTTGAGTGCAATCAGTTAGAACAGTTTTGGGGCAACGTTTCACTTTTGACACAGAAGCTTCGTCAGACCAAGGGTGATAGTCAGGACAGGAACATGACTTAGTAGTAGTCAACCCCCACCACTGATTTGACCTTACCGCTAAACACCCTATAATACACCTACGGTGTGTAACATCGCGTAGGCACGACGAGGATCAGTGGTCGATATGCCTACTAGTGTGTATCCACATCAATCTAATAGAAGTGAAGACGGTCAAGGTCGATTGACACAACGGACCAAATGCGTAAAACTACACGAACGGAAGCTGAATGCTTTCCATCTACGAAGCATCCGTCGTATCTTGAACATATCGTGGATGAACAGAGTGACTAATGCTGAAGTGCTTTTAAAAGCTGGTTAACTGAGCATGTTCACCCTATTGCGACAGCGCCGCCTTCGGTGGTTTGGTCATGTCTACAGAATGGAAAATGGTCGTATTCCGAAAGATCTACTCTATGGTGAGTTGCAATCAGGAAGTCGACCATTGGGTAGACCGCACTTGCGTTACAAAGACGTTTGCAAAAGAGACATGAAAGCTCTTGGCATTGACCCCGCGAGTTGGGAAGAACTTGCTCTTGACCGCTCATATTGGAGTCATTGTTAAAGCGTCATCTGCAAGCTGGGGAGGAGCAGCTACAGCTCTTGGCTGCTGAAGGCAGATCACTCCGCCGGCATGCAACTGATGCATTACAACCGAGTTCTGACTTTCGTTGCCAGCGCTGCGGTAAAGATTGTTCCTCCCGAATCAGACTGTTTAGTCATTCCAAAAGCTGTCGAACATGAACATTCATGCGATCGTGATGTACATCCATGGTCGAAATCGACTGAAGGAGGCCAAAAACAACAACATCATAACTAACGGGGTTAAGGTTAAGCTATTTTGAAGAAAAACAAAAATCTAATTAACTAGTAGGTATAAGGTAAATAACAACTATTTACCTTCGCATCAGTGCCGAGCGTCAGATTGTAGAGATTTCTGTCCCATCGACTTTATTGACCACCAGTGGACATGCTTTGACAATTTCGACCGCCTGTGCATGTAGGCGTTTGCTATACGGTTTAATACCGCGTCGCAATATTTCGACATTGTCTAGATCGATGCTGTGGCCCGTATCTAAAACGTGTTCCGCCAAGGCTGAATCACGAATAAGGGATTGATATTCCCTCGCATCCCGGGGCTGTCTCCGGACACGCTTTCTGTGTTCTTCGATTCTTGTATAAATTTCTTTCGAAGTCTGCCCTACGTAAACACTCGATTAGTCCTTACAGTTGATTCTGTGAAGTGAAACGTTACCCCAAAACTGCTCTAACCGATTGCACTCAAATTTCTTTGCATTGAAATACAATGGTATGTTTTTTCCTTCAGGGGTATCACTTGTATTTTCGTCGCTAGGCCACCAACGCACATAGCCAGAACTTCGCCGATCAAGCAACCCCATGGAGCACAGCTACGCCGCGCTTATCAACCATCGCTTCACCACGTGCAGCGTAATACTGATAAGAGAGACACAGCATGCGGTCCCATGCTGATAGCACATCATCGATTGTTCGCTATCGAAGTATAAACGTTGTTCTGCAAACACCAACCGTTATGGTTTAAATAAACTTCACTCCAAACGGTTCCTAGCATTCTTGAAATAAAAATTATTTTTCTACAGTAAACAATTCGCAACCACATATATCATTTAAGCAAGCGTTACTGAATGTTCCAGCGCTTCGAAATGGTCATTAAAACTTTTGTAACGAGTAGAACAACATCAAGACGACAGCTTCCTCGTAGCTTTCACTCCATGCACCACAAACAAGTAACCTCACTACATCGTGTGAAAATTTACTATATAGAGCAAACACACCAAAATGATGCCCAAAATAAGACGCTACTAAATGAAATTCAGAGTGGTTTTTCAATGGGTAAGCAGCCACTTTGACGTCTAATCCCTCGGACCCCAATGAAGGATACGAGTCATTTTAACTACAGCCAGTTATGCCGTCAACGCCTTCATTTAATTAATCCAAACCAGAAGTGTATTTTTCTGCTCCTCATTTGAAGTGAATACGTGTTTCTCATTAACACTCGGTAGAGCTCTAAAACTTATTGAGCTGTAACCGGTTCTAATGCGGCCGATTACGTATCGGTTGCACTCTGGATTGAGAGTGCGCGGTTTTCTATCGTGCCATCCATTCTGGAATCAAATTTTACACTTTACAATTTCTTCCCTGCATCACAACCTCCTAAAACTCAATCCGAGGTTCGTACTATCTGTACTCAGCAAGTGGGGAATGCAGAATTGGGCATCGAACAAAACACGCAAATCAGAACGTTCCGCTGTTCAGTGAGATGCTAATCCACTTACATACCGATAACACCTGCCTTCGCAATGCTAGAAAATTCAATGATTATTTCCTTCATGTGGTGTCTCTAAGGCATGAATTACCGGCAGTTTGAACATATTTCGGTTGGAGTGATTCACAACACTGACAATCAACACGAATCACGTGACCTTCAAGACTGCCGCATGATCGATGACTGACAATCGATAGCATTCATTCCCGAGTCTTCGTGCTAGTGTAACAGAATGCGACGATACTATACTCTAATAGCGCCTTTCTAAATGAGGATGACTTACGAGCAGTGCGCAGATAGCATGTCTACGTTTGCATGAGTAGACCGAGTTCGTCAATTCAAATATGATTCATAAAATCAGATGATGAGCCCGATGACGAAACGTCCTGGACAAGCAATGCCAGCTCGATGTACACCATTTGAACAACAAGAAGATGGATCTTCAATGAAACTACCGAACTGCTGACAGGGTGAAACTAGTAACCGTTCAAGAAACACTCAAGGTTAGACTACTGAACGTGGGTTGTTGTTGCTGTGGGCCTCCTTCGGTCGATGTTAACCATGGATATACATCAAAATAGCATGAATTTTCTTGTTCTACAGCTTTTGGAATGGTTAAACAGTCTGATTCGTGAGGAACAATCTCTTTCGCAGCGCTGGCAACGATAGTCGGAACTCGGTTGTATTGCATCAGTTGCACACCGGCGGCGTGATCTGCGTTCAGCAGCCAAGAACTGTATCTTCTACTCCCCAGCTTGCAGACGACGCTTTACACAATGCCTCCAATGTGAGCAGTCAAGAGCAAGTTCTTCCCAACTCGCCGTGGGTTACATGGTGATAAACTGACTCGGAATCAGCGATTAGTATTAAAGGATTCACCACCGCAACTGGTATTCCGTATGTAAAGACATAGCAGATAACTACAACAAACAGCGACTAGAAAACCAACTAAGCTAATCCGTGCCTTCAATTGTGATACAGAAGCAACAGTTACATTCATTCGAACATGTATAGCTTACTAACTTGTACGGTTCTTTACTCAGAGCACACGACTTCCGACCACTTTTGTCCGATTGATATTGCAAACCGGAAACCTCGACGGTCGCATGCTGTCCGTAACGAACGGAGAAGCTGGTAGGCATGTTGTTTATTGCGTATGTGGGGAATGTGTGCGGGTTGTGGATGAATATATGCAGTCCGTCGTTAACGGGATCCGTGAAGAGTACGTCCTAGAAATATGGGTATCAACTGCATGGTAATTAAACAACCCTTAATTGGACATTTTTACATAAACTAACAAACATTTAGAAACGCTTAACACGGATGAGATTGACTTGTGTTTCATGAAGATGGTGATGATTCCGACTTCCCATTGCGTTTGGTAGCGTCCCTCATTAAAGGACTTGGGGTACTCATCCGTATTCGGAATAGCCTTTTTCTTCCCAAAAGCGCGATACATCCAACCAGTGTAATGCTAGTCATCATCATCATCATCATAATCACAGACAGCATTACACCGGTAGCGCGTACCGAATGCTTAACTGCCACACAACCATGAAAAAGTAAAATCCTAAAAGATGGGGAAGGGTGGGACTTAAATAGCTACGGATTCTATAGAAGAGTAAGCACAAACAAACTGGGTAGAGGTGCCTACACCTCAAATGGAACATGCATTCAAACAAGTTTCGTGAACGAGTAGAGCGACATCAAAATGGCAGCTTCCTTGCGGATTTCACTGTCATGCATCATAAAAAGCTTTTCTCGTCGCTCCGCTTGACAACATACAAGGTTAAGCAAACACTCCAAGAATATGCTTAGTGCACCCGCCATTGAACACGGTTTCGGGACATATCCTGAAGCGTAACTAGCCATTGCGATATTTGATCGCGGGGACACCAGCATGGAAGTTGCGCTGCACCGACTTTGGAAAGGTTACTATTAAGGGTTTTTAACTGCTTATGCCATGTAACGGTTTGGCCACCCCGAGATTTACGCCAATCAGGATGTGGCGTCGCAAAAAGAATCTGTTTCCGAAGTCGGTGGTCCGGCATCCGTAAAACGTGACCCAACCAGCGTAACCTATGCAGGTTGATCTGCTTCTTTATATCAACATTACTACCGAACAACTTATTTCGGAGAGCATCGGTGAGTATGCGATTGTAACAGCTAACTCCTAGAATGTTGCGGAGACAACGGTTGTCAAATACTTGGAGACGCTGAATGTGTTCTTTACGTAGGGAAATGCTAGTAAGTCTAACCATTCAATATTGGACAGCGTATGTTAAAAGGATGAAGTGTGACGTAAGATGATGTGAATTCATTGAAAGTCAATTACATTGAATAATGAAAATTTTGTCGGTAGAGAAGTGTCCGGGTGTCGATGTATGACGATGCCCGACTCAAAATATACTATTGTTGATACTCAATCTTTTGAATCTAGTTTAGATTAGATATTGGGAGGCCGATGAATGAAGATCGATAAGCAATGTGAAATATCATGAAAATTTAAACTTCTGCGTGACCGATGGCTTGGTCTTCAAAGGAAGCGGATGTGTGTGACCTAAGGCTTGTGCAACAAACTACACATCGAGAGTCAGAGGGAATTCCGTTACTATCAAATATAGGAAAATGACCAATCGATGTTTCACGCATTGGACGGTGTTATTAATTGACGATTCCGATAGGTAATGAACCTCAGCTTACTTGTCTACCTTCTTCAAAACTGTTACAAGAAAATGGAAGCCATCTCGTATGAATCTGAATGATCTACTGAATTTAGAATCTTTGGATTAGTATTGGAATCTTGGATAGTGTAGTTTTATCAAAAGGCCAAAACTATTCTGATTTTAGTGATGTAGCGCGTTTGATAGACTACTCCATACTGCTATTATCTACATGCATCATTCATTGGTATGTATGGAAGCACAAGACTGATCCAGTCAAAGTGCCGTATAGTCACAGACTGCACGTGGGTTAAGATACTGCCAGGTTACCATAAATTCTTGAATCCTGAATCTTGAAGGTATATGAGGGGAAAAATAGAAACAGAAATGGTAGTGAGACTCTAGCATGTATTCGCATGCAGCTCACTACCTCTGGCCAATCAATTTAGCACGGTTAGCCGCACAGCACAAAAATGCTGCACGATTGCACCTCCGTGCGTACAGTTATCAATATTTGGTTGATTGATCATTCATTGGAGATTATAATGAGCCTATGGAACAATAAATTACATTTTGTGTAGTATTTTGACCTGAGTTCTGCTTAGCTTATAACCGGCCAATGTGTTATCGTTCTTCGATAGTAATGTTGATATAGAGAAGCAGATCAACCGGCATAGGTTACGCTGGCTGGGTCACGTTTTACAGATGCCGGACCACCGACTTCTGAAACGGATTCTTTTTTTGACGCCACACCCCGATTGGTGTAGACCTCATGAGGGTCAAACCGTCCATGCATAAGCAGCTAAACACCCTAACTAGTAACCTTTCCTAAGTTGGCCGTCTTCCAGGCTGAGGTCCCCGCAATCAAATATTGCATTGGTTACAAACGCTTCATGATATGTATCGGAACCGTGTTTAGTTGCGGTCTTGCAGTAAGCATCTTTTTGGATTGCTCGCTTAATATCGTATTTTGCCAATTAGCTTACGTGGAAAGCTTGCTATGATGCATGGTAGTGAAAGCCACAAGGAAGCCGTTGTGCTATCGCTCTACTGGTTTACGAAACTCAATTAAATACCTGTTCCGTTTGGGGTGTAGGCACCCTATCTTAATTTGTTTGTGCTTACCTTTCTATGAATTCCGTATTTTATCAATTACCCTATTCCCCAGCTTTTGGGATTTTATTTTTTTCATGTTTGTATAGCAGTCAAGCATCCAATACATGCTATCGGTGTTATGATGTCCCAGATTATAATGTTGATGAATGTGTTATATCCTCTCAACCGAATGCAAGAGATAACCTTACTTCCAAATCGTTGAGCATCAGAAACGGTTCTGCGTTCGTATCCGTTTTGTAGAATATGAACTGTAGACCCTTTCCTCCACTGAGCACTCGTTGATTCGGGGAAAAAGTAAAACAATGCACGTAGCGAAGATGTGCGATCTCGGTGAAGTTGTAAAATGAACATGGCTGATCGTGATATTGACAGTAAATGATGTGTTGATACGCCCGAAGAACACTCTCGTCTACAATTTTAAAGGAATATTTCATTTATATGACGCAATTCAGTTTAATATACAGACGTAAAATTCCTAAATGTACGATCAATATCAGAGTTAGTCCACAAAGTTATATCCTGGCGCTCTCAATAAGGTAATCATTTGTTCTCAGGTTAAATTAAGCATCTGCGTACTGGCGAAAAGTTTGGAGGGATAAAAACCCTGATTTGTGACTGGATTGGTAAACTATTTTTCATCCGTTTGTCTGCTTTATGCGACATCAAATGTGACTTTTGGTTCACACACTTGTGAAACTTCATTGATCAATAAATATATCATGTTCATGTGTATCAAGTAATCCAAGGAAGACCAGCCTTGTTTAGGGGCCTCATTATAGAGTGTACCACAGTGCATTTGGCTGTATTCTATATTTCCCGCACCCCAACCCATGTTTGCAGAGTGAAGTGACTTGAACCTCAGTTTGTAATTAGAATTCCAGTCACAATCGAGGATCACTTAAAGGTAAGAAACAGTTCTTTTTTTAAAAAAAACATGTTGAAAACTAATGACAACGCAGATAAGGAGATCACGCCTGGAAATCGTGTAAGAATCAGGTACTGATACATTGAAGGCCAAACCAGAATCACGTATGTGTTTTTGTATTTCGGAATTACGTACAGTCAGTCTACTAGCAATAAATGGGTCTCAACCCTACTTTTCATCATCTAATGAACTCATTCTTTAATTCGTTGCGTTAATTGCACCCTTGACACAAACATCCACATTTCGGTTCTTAAAACGATATACCTGTTTACATCAGGAATACATCAAAGCAGAAGCTTTAAATCAACACAAGTACAATACGGTCTTGTAAACTATGCTTAGGCCGATATATAATCCAGTTTCCCGAAAATATACATAAATTCAGAGTTAACGAGACTAAAGCAAAGTAATGTGTTTCTCACATCCCCCACACTTACACACCACTACCGGGTTGTGGCTGTTTGCCGTCATCAGGTGGAGACAGTAAGATTAGGTTAAGTGAGACTTGAAACAGTAGATAAATGGTAGAAAAAGTTATACTTGAATGGCACTGTTGCATAGGGTTCGTACAACGAACCACGTTGTTCAAACACAGAATCACAAAGTGATTCTTGGTCAAGCACTCGAGGCGCTTATGGATGACCAAAGTAATTTGTTGCTCACATCTCCCGCACTTACACACCACTACCGGTTCCTGGATGTTTGCCGTCATCAGGTGGAGACAGTAAGTTTAGGTTCAGTGAGCCTTGAATCCGTGGATAAGTGTTAAACAAAGGTATACTTGAATGCCACCGTTACTAAAGCATGTTCTCACATGCAGTTAATTACATGAAGCTTTCAATTCAACATGGCTTCGTCTATTTATCACATCCAATGGGTAATAATCACAAATGAATTTTGAGACTTGGACTAACTGTATTACCTTGTCGAGTCGCCATTTGAATTAGAAGTGAACCTTGAATACCGTCCTCGGTTACTTTCACTGAGGCATCAACCATTTTACTCATGATCGCACTCCGCGTTTGGTACAACAGTTCGTCCAAACTGGAATTCGTCCCGTTCGCTCCACTGCTCGCGTAGAATGGAACTTTGGTGCAAATACTCACATCCGGGAACAACATGGTTTCTTGCTCGGATTTGATTTGGGTTGCCACTGGCATGGCGGCATAACTCTGCGCCAAGTCTGCGATCATCGAGAGAAGAATCGCGAGGACAAGCAGGAAAACCAGAATCCAAAATATCGCCAGAAATCCTCTACGTAAATCGATGTGTTTCAATCCATGTTCTTTACTTCGAGCATGGCGAAAACAATTGTCTGCTATTTTTCGATGGCGTGCGATTAGGTACGGCAAATTGGATGTTTTTATCGTGGATGCACCGGTTAGCTCACTAGTTTGAGGGGCAATTTTGGTTGGCAAGAATTCATCGGTCCCTCTGGATTCTAGCCTTGGGGGTATCCGCAGTTCCATGAATCGTGTTCAGGTCAATGCGAACGAGGCCCGGTGCACGTGCTGACCTAGTTTGTTTAAGGTGCATGTGACATAATATTGATCGACTCGATTTGTTGTTCAAGGTCACTGGAAAAAATTTAACATTAATAATCGAAATTTCAGCTTTTCGTTATGGTATATTATTCCGAAGAAATAGCAGTAGAATGTAATACATCATACACCAAATAGACAATTTTAATTGCCTATTGGCAACCTCCTTTTAGCAGAGATAGATGTAAATGGGAGAAAAGATTATTCGATCTAAAAACGTTCTGGATGACAATATAATACATGCGGATCAAGATTCAAGATTGAAGGTTTATGGTTGAGAAACGAAATAACTTTACAATAACCACAGAGTCGAAGTATATGTACAAATGGATGTATATGTATAAATAAAATGAATCGATATTTTGTTAGTAATGTTGAACAATATCAGGATTAGCTGTCATATTGTCGTCAAGTATTGATTTGCATTTGGGGTACCCGCAAGCTGACTGTAAAGACAAAAGATGATGGTATACAGCGTGTGCGTGCTAAATGCTTTACTGTACGGCAGTGAAACCTGGACCACCCACGCAAGACACGAACGGAAGCTGGATGCTTTCCATCTGCGAAGCATCCGTCGTATCTTGAACATATCGTGGATGGACAGACTGACTAATGCTGAAGTGCTTTCAAAAGCTGGTCTACAGAGCATGTTCACCCTATTGCTACAACGCCGCCTGCGGTGGCTTGGTCATGTCTACAGAATGGAAAATGATCGTATTCCGAAAGATCTACTCTATTGTGAGTTACAATCAGGAAGTCGACCATTGGGCAGACCGCACTTGCGGTACAAAGACGTTTGCAAAAAGAGATATGAAATCTCTTGGCATTGACCCGGCGAGTTTGGAAGAACTTGCTCTTGACCGCTCACATTGGAGACTTTGTGTAAAGCGTCGTCTGCAAGTTGCGGAGGAACAGATACCGCTCTTGGCTGCTGAACGCAGATCACTCCGCCGGCTTGCAACTGCTGCAATACAACCGAGTTCTGACTATCGTTGCCGGCGCTGCCGGAGAGACTGTTCCTCCAGAATCGGACTGTTTAGTCATTCCAAAAGCTGTAGAACATGAAAATTCATAAGATTGTGATGTACATCCATGGTCGACATCGACCGAAGGAGGCCAACATTGATTTGCATATAGCTAAAATGTTTAAGCTTACAAAATCGGCAGGTAGGTAATTCCAAACAAAACACACACGCACCGAATAAAAATACCCGCGTTTGGAGTGTGGTATTTCCAGCATGCAACCATGACATCGGAAGTTGCTAGAATTTCAAAGTTGAAATAATTTATCTAGTGGATGTGAAACAATAGTAATAACTTTGTGTGCAAGGACAAGATTGCCTTGCTTTCTTCTTTTTAAAAGCGTCTTCAGGTTCAGTCATCTAAAACCATTGACATGTTTCAAAGCTGTATGATATAAGCGATCAAAAGTAAACTATCTTTCTAGATTCATGGCGTCCACGCTTGGGCAGCATAGTCTAGAAAAGGTGTATATTAGTGTTCACCAGGAGAGGAAAACAAACCGTGGAAAAACGTCCAAATATCCACCGTCACCCTTCTAGCAGCAAAGAGAAGCGTTGATAAATAGCTTCGTGTTGTAGACCGTTTTTCAAACTACCACAAATCCAGACACCCAGGTCATTTTTTTTGACTGTATACTCCAGGATTTGGTCTTCGAGCTTGTGTGGGTAGGAAAAGCGAGGATCGCGACCGATCTGCAAGACATGGGGATCATAATAGTACTCTCCCAGCCTGACGAGTGCAAACAGCACGAAGCCAGGTCGTGGGTTGTGTGATGAAAGTGCGTGAAAATGCGGATTTTTCGAACAACATAATATATTTTGATCTAGTGATAGAAAATAATTGAGATTTGACTACATCGTTGTGAATTGGGTGGGAAGTATGGGTGAAAAAATATTTTGAGACGAGCACAAAACGAGAGTGATTGTCATAAGTGATTGACGCACGCTTGACCAGAAATGACTCTGTGATTTAGTATTTGAGCATCGTGGTTCGTTGTACGAACCATGTTTAACAGCGGCTTCCAAGTACAACAATGTTTACTACTTTCCATTGTTTCAAGGCTCATTGAACCTAATATTTACTGTATCCACCCGATGACGGCAAACAGTCATAAACCGGTTGTGGTGTGTAAGTGAAGGGGATGTGAGCACCATAGTACATTGAGAGCCTATATACTTTTAGGATATCGGGAATTTATAGCTGTAAAGTGTCCCCGACACAGTATAACAGTGAATTGATCATTCGCTGATGTATTATTTTTTACTGCAGCAACGTTAATTCCATTAAGTTTCATATAAGACAATTTTTATTTCATCCCGTCAACAAAAATCTCGCACTCAAATATTAAACAAAGTTCCTGTTAGTTGAACTATTTACATTATCTCGGTATGCATTATTTATCGTTCTTCTACTTCTATCGAATCGTATGTTTTTGTGTGCAATTCATTGGTACCATTATATTTGCAATGATCGAAATTTTCGTCGAGTATTGAGTGCAAATCGCTCTTGTCTCTATCTGTGATGATATTTCGCTCTCACCGTCGTTAGGTAACTACAGCGGCTTTTATCACCGAAAAACGACAACGCCGGAAGAATCTCTAATTGCTCAATCGAACGATGTTTTGTATTGTCTGCACAGTTCTTTAAAATCCAGATTCAATAGCATATTATTTGAACAGCGTTATACACCACTGTACATTGAACGCATATTGAGCCAAGAAGAGAAAACAGTAGAGAAAACATTTCAAAACGATAATCAGATTGTATATTCAATGGCACTCACGCTAGGTCAAATAAATAACCCCAACTTGCAACGTAACCGGAATAAGATTGCTTTTGTTAATATTCCAAGATTCAAAATTCAAGATTCAAGAATGTATGGTCACAAAAAGCACATCGCTTCACAATTACCATATCATGGTAAATATTCGTTCATGAAAAAGAAATAACAAAAAATCATGTAATGTCAAGTATAGTCTAGTTGAATACTTACCATGAGTCAATACGGAGGTGTAGTTAAATCGTTTTGCAACAAATAAGTGTCCAAATTTCGAATGAAACTCTCTACGCTGGGAGCGATGACAATAGTTTCGGGGAGTGCACGTACGTTAGTTTCCGAAAACCACTTATGAGTTTGGTTGCACGATGGTATATTTTATCAAGCAATATTAGGTCCTTTTCAAACCACGGAGTCCAAGCTTGTGATGCATGCTCCGTGGTTGGAATTAAGTGGGCTTTCATGATGTTGGACAACGTTCCATGGGATAAGGCTCTGAAAATCTGTCGCAGCATACATAAAAGCTTGGAAGCACGCTTGTAGATGACTTCACAATGCATGCTATTATTCTGGCTGCCGCATACCCAGATTCCAAGAGCCCTTTCCGACTCGGTTCAACTCAAAATCGTCTGTCCAAAGTGATATTGGTACTGGAATGGCTTACCAATTTGCAACACCCTGCATTTTTGGAAATTGAATGGCAGCTTATTCCGTACCGACCATTCATGGATAGCATCCAAATCACTTTGCAGCTGTACACAGTCCGTAGTTGATTTTATCCGCGTCCAAAGTTTAAAATCAGCCAAGAGAATCAACTTGGATGAGAGCGTCTCTGGTAGGTCGTTGATGTAAACAAAGAAAGGTATTGGCCTGAGGACGGAATCTTGCGGTAAGCCACTAGAGGCATCAATAACCCATGATTGTACCCCGTTGATTTGAACGATCGCCTTGCGCCCACTGAAGTAAGTTTCAACCCATCTGCTTCAGCGTTTTTAGTAGTCAAAAGTGATCAACTCGGTCAAAAGCTTTCGACATATCCAGATGGCAAGCGTGGATGCTACTCCTTCGTCAACCGCTTGGGTTCAGTCGTTTAACACTGTTAACAAGTTTGTCAAGAATGAACGAGATTTACGAAAACCATGCTGCGCTACATATAGCATATTTTGTGATTCCGTGTGATGAACTATTTTTTCCATCACTATACGGTCTAGAACTGTGGACATCACAGGAAGTAAATTGACCGGACGGTAGTTTGCACTGCTGATGAGCTCAAATAAGAGCGAAACTCGAGTCCAGTGCTTCCATTATGGACAGTCGTGATCAACTTTGTGAATATTTCGATGTGCTTGACACGAATGAGTAGTCACAAACATAAACAACCTATTCTCCAAAAATCGCATGAACTTACCCCTGTCTTCCACTATGTTGGCGTCACTCCTTCGGTTAAAGAATGTTTAAACAACTCACTTAATGGTTCACACAGCTGCTGGTCACAAGATTTCAGTACAGTCGGTGTGATTCCGTTTTCACGAAATCGATCTCGACGATAATTATACTCCAAATAACTAGTCTTGGTCCTCACGCTAAGCTAACAGTTGGTACTTGACCTTGAAGTGTTCACAATTAAATCA